>JBAJNP010006785.1:0-24517 GCA_036877545.1 Yasuhikotakia modesta | reverse complement strand
CGTGTGTCCGTGTGCGCGCGTGTGTGTGTACGTGTGCTCCTTCATATTCTTTCTCTCTTCGTTTCTCTTGCCTTTATTCCCGCATGAATGAACTGTTCTCAGGAACATTCTTTCTTTTGCTCAGTCACTCTTTCTTTATGCGAATGCTTGATGCACACATACAGCGCTCCTGTCCTCAGCCAACCAACAGATCTCACACTCATTAAATTGATTATGTCTCGCAGGTTAATTGAGTGAGCAGCTTTTAAACTTTTGACCCAAATCATTCAGCTTTCACTTAAACTGTCATCTGACCAGAGCAGACAGGGTCCGAGCAACAACGGCACGAACATGTGCGGCTACAGTTACACACTGGTGCACAAATTGACATTTTAACTTTCCTAGAACATTTCAATTAACATTTGTAAAAACCGTCACTTAATAGCAAAGTTAAGGAAACATTCTTTCAACAGACAGGCCCAAAGTTTTGACATTAGCTAAACAACCCCAGAGAAAACTTTGTATGAACCGAATATTATTTATCAACATAAATTCAACAGTTTTGTCCTGGCTTTTGATCTTCCTGAGATGTTTAATAATGGCTCACATTGAGCTCTGGACGAATATAAACACTTTCTGTTCCAAGAAACATTTCTGTCCTAAACATTGTATGAAAGTTATCAGAGTAATGAAGTGAGTTTGTCACCCCAACATCTGTCCAAACGTCATGTGTGACCCCTTACCCATCTCTGTTTAGAACATCAACTTACTTTACACAGTTTTAAAATGAACGTTGACATCAACTGACATGTCCTATTAAATCAGACCAACAGCTGAAATGATAAATAATAACTCTAAACTCATCTTTGGGAAGCAGAGGGAGGTTAGGGATTGTGTTAAACACTGATCTTTGTTCATTATTAACTGTTACAGATTGCAGCTTTAAACAGACTTACACACCCAATACTCTAATATCTCAGTCCCACCGCCTCCATCGCTCCATCCACACAGAAGAGCCACCTGAGTTTCTTCAACAAATCAGGAGTTTTGACAGAAATGTGGAAGGCTGATGAATGGCCCGTTTCATTCAGTATCAGCCGTGTTGTTGCGCAGACGGAACAGCCCTATAATTGAGAGAATTATAGCGCAGCATTCCTCTCCAATGAGAGGGGGAGAAAGAAAACATCTAAGACTAGAGGATGCTGCCTCACCATAGACACACACGCACACACACCTGACTGGGGGGATTATGTAATCCAAGTACAGTGAGCTGGAGTCTCGGAGCGAGAACTGTAGGAGTCACGTGGAGAGAGGGATCGCATTAAATGCAGTATAAGAAACGCTCTCATAACCACACACACAAACCCGATATGCGTTCATTCTCATAATGTCTTGCGTAAGAAAAACGAGCCACACAGACACCGAAGTAACATTATGAAGCGACATTTTAAGGAACTATTGGAATCTGAGCCGCTTAGCGACACGAAGCGACTTAAGCCTGTTATTCCCTCCGTGTTCTGATATGAATCATCGCAATAAAACGATTTGCACTTTTTTCTTTCGGGTCTAATTTTAGGTTATAAATGCTTTAAACCCAATGCAGCATCGCCTGCCCACACGGTTCCTAAAACAAACACGACCGCAGAAACACACAAAAGCCTCTCAGGCATAAAAAATGCAAGAGATGTGTGATACAGCTCATATCAAGTCACTGTGTGTGTGTGAGTGGATTCCCAGTCTATGTTCTCTGTGCAGATGTTTCTAAATCTGGCCATTCTCTCGGTTTCCCCACTCTTTCCTGCACTTACGTAGTCATATTTTTGGATGCACATGCCTCTCCATGTGAACGTACACAAGCCCCCGTGGATCAGTCCTAATACTTCACCCCCTTCACCGCCGGATCAGAATCTTCATATAATCTACAGAACCGTCATACAGCAGTTAGTTTCTCCATCTGCAGCCTTTTTATATGTAAGAGTTACAGAGTGTTGTGGATGAATTTAGTGCATTTCAAGATGGAGGACAGAATTAGAGTCAGCGCGCGTCTGGAGAGAATGATGTAGGAATCCGCTAACGCTAACATTCATACATACAGTCACAAGATTTAAAACAAACAGCAAGACATAAGTCCTAAAAATAGTCCTATAGGTCCTATAGAACCTATATATATATACACATACCTATTATATATAATTTACACATATCTATGAACTATGTCTTTACATGCCTACTAGAGCTATATATATATTTATATATTATATATATATGTAGCTACTGTATATATAATGTTCTGTATATGTCCATATATAAATAAATAGAGAGATTATTTTACATTTTAACTGTAAAATAAAAGATTACTTTATATTTTTACATTTTATATAACATTAATATTCAAAAAGCATGAAGAAGCGTAAAGAATATAAAGTTTCAGTAGATGTTACAGGTTCATGAGGGCCATACATCCACTAATACAGTGTCTTACATTCTTACATTTCCCAGAATTCACTTCACTAGACTGCATCTAGCACAACAGACACATTCAACCTGCTGAGAGAAAAGATTGCAGACAGTAACTTCTGAAGCTAATGCAAATATCCAACTGTAGCCGATGCTATAGAACGACAGCCAGCGTCCAACATCCCACACCGGTGATAACTGATGTCTCAACGCATAACTGCAATGTGTTCACACAACCTCATCTGATTTCTGTCTGGTGTTTCTAATACTGTTACAATAATGAAGAAAAACATGACGGAACATAAACACCTTGCTGAATATCTTTGTTCAAGGTTTCATGGCACATACAGTCACAGCCAAACGTTTGTTTGCTTTGCTTTACAGAACGACAGAGCAGCTAATAGCAGCTAAAAGTGTTAACAGGATGATTGGAACTGCAGAACTGTTCCTTTAAAAGCAGTATTAATATATCCTTGTTACCTCAGAAATGAGGTTGTCGCATGCATACAGACATACTGTTAGCATTCCTGCAGCTCAGCTGAGCTCTGCGTTACATTCAGCAGGAATCTAAACAACACACACACTTTTTATTCCTGTATACCTTTATTGCATTGTCAGTTGCTTGGCATAAAAGCGCACAAATGCGTAAACGTAAGCTACGCCGGTCAGCTGGCAACAACACAACAGTGAGTTTGAGTCTGAAGTAGTTTGAAGCAAAACTATCAGAGAAGTTTCAGGACTAAAATTGTTTCCCCGCAGAGACAGTGAGTCAATGGTTTCCGTACTTCAGTGAGGCCCATCCAAACTATTATTCTCCAACGCACAACAAAATCTGCAAACATGAGCTTCCAGCGTAAAACAAACGAAACACCAAAGACTCACGGCTTGAGCAACATGAGTTCAAGTGGCTGATTCACTAGAAATTCGGCTGATTCATGTTTCAATAATTCTGTAATCAACTTGAATGAGAGAAACCGAAACCTTCTAGAGGGGGTCTGGTTAAGGAGACGTCTGATACAGGAGGGGTTTGGTGAATCCTAATGAGTTTGTCTCACTAACATTTTTACCCGCATACATGAAGCATGAGCCTATGTAAAACCAACCAGGTTTACAGAAAACTTCTGAGTTTTCAGTCTGAACTCTGGTTGAATGGGGTGAAAACAGCCTCAATTTATGACCGTTCGGATACAATTGCCTGGATACAATTTTCCATCCTCACACACATGCGAATCCTTTCCCAGATTCTCTACAAACCAATGCGTAACGTGACGCCCCGGCTAACTGGGAACGTTCTCAGAACATTGGCTAAATGTTCAAAAATGTTTTGCAGTAACGTTAGTTGAGCGTGTTTAACGTTATATATCAAATATTTGAAAAACGTTATTCTTAATCGTAAGTAGAACCTTTAGAAAACATTACAGAATTTTATACTTGGATTAAACTCACCAACCAACTAACGTTTCAACCAACGTTAATGTAATGTACAAAAAACTGGACGTCTTGAACGTAACTGTGATGTTAAAAATTTTGGTACTATTTGAAACGTTAGTTAGACGTTCTTACAACCTAATGCTACTAACTGGCCACAGGTAAACAAATACAGGTGTTTAATAATATCCCTATAACGCAAAGCATTGAATGTAATGGATAAACAGACACATTAACCCATAGCAGCTCAGTGGCGCACTGGAATCAAACGATGCGAGGGGCACAGCGAGTCCTCAGGGTGGGTAGACATGGTGTCCCCTGTCGCCAGACACCTGAGACCACCAGAGCGTCACCGTGTGAACATCTAACCCAAATGCGTTCATAGATACACCTCCATCTTTCCCCCAACAGGTTAAGAAACGAAATACCCGAGCGTCGGTTCACGTGCGCTGGCTGGACGCGGCACAAGGCCGCTGGCGCGTTGCGTTGTGTCAACGTGCCCACGGTCCAAATAAACCGCGACATCGGCCTCTGTCGCGTCTTACGTTTCCTGAACGCCTGACGGAAAGCAAAGCCGCGTCACCGCAGGCCTGAGGTGCAAATCTCGTCCCCAAACCGAAAACATCGCTCGCGTTTTGGCACGGCAAACTGCGCACGACCGATCAGCCCGAAATAAATGAGGAGGACGCGGGCGCCGCGCTCCGTCCATGGACTACAGAGCACCGGTGCGCTCCGGTCGCTCTTGATCAATATAAACGCGCATTCGCACCGGAACGAACCGCTGCGCGACGGTTCCGCGCAGGCAGCGCACCGCAGCAAACTCAACGCATCTGACGCGCGCGCGTCGCGCTTTAACGAAAGGTGAACCTGTTTCTAACGGGACGCGTCGAAGGAAACGTTTAGGAGCGCAAAACATACCAACGTCATTGACATGCCCGAGGCGGCGCAGAGATGCTGGGCATCCCCTCTGTCGCGCGCAGCCTCCCGTTTCCATAGCAGTGGAGCGGCGCGAGTCTCCGCGCGGGCGGGCGGACGGAGCGTCCATTAGCCGCTCATGCAACGCATCTCCCCCGAGAACCGTGATATTAGACGGGAAAATACTTGACAACGCAGATATATCACCCGTGATACCGACGTCTATTCGGCGCGTGTATATCCACCATGACAAAAATAAGACTTAACACCCCCTCCCCCTTTTCCGAGCCGTTAACGGAGACCGTCGGTAAGCCCGACGCTCACGGCAGCATCGCCGGAATTACAGCCAGCATCACCCTCACCTTCATCATCCTCAGGGTCAGTCCCGGATCTGTGTCCTTTCCGCAGGTTCGAGCCCCCGACGCCAGCTGCGTCCCTAGATCCGCGCCCCCGTGAACAGCGCGCGGTGTACGGAGGAGAAACGCACGTCCGGTCGGGCTCTGCTCTGTTCTCGCGGCGAGGTGGGAGTCTGCGTCTCTCTCTCCCTCTCTCTCCCTCTCTTTCTCCCTCTCTTTCTCTCTCTCTCTCTATGAATAGAGCTGAAGCAAGGGCGGCGCTTCCTGCACACGGAGGAGCGAACCATCCGTCAGAAGGAGGGGAGCATCCCTCCTATACTGAAGTTACGATCATTACATAACAAACCAGCGGAGGACACGAAATAATGATGAACTATTGGACCCTTCGGGACTCACATCATCATCTCGGTGCAGAAAAATGTCCAATAAGCAAAAACAGAAACTGCACACGAGTTTATATCATCCAGACATTCAGAGACACGCCAGCAGGACAGTAAACAATATCTGACAAAATGCACAGCCGTCATTGTGTTCATTGTGAAGGGCTGGGTTGGGATTTGCTAAAAATAGCTGCTCACAAAAGGCTTCCAATAATATCTATACAATAACTTACAATAACATACAATAACAATATCTATACAATAACATCCGCCACTGATAATGTAATAATCATCTTTGTAAAGAGTTTCATCTCTTAATGGGACCATGCAAAGGGTCAGGGTTCATTTAAAACAGTTTATTAATATTTAAACACACACACACACACACACACACACACTCACACACACACACACACACACCATTGACAGTCATTAGAGTGTTTGTAGGAACTTAAAGAAAGTTACTCTGAGAACTGAGTGAGGCTCACACTCGTAAAAATAAAGTCAAAGGTTTTTAAATGAACTTTTTAACCTTTTATATAGTTTTTTTTCCACTAAAAAGAACCTTTAGTGAAACAGAACGGTTCTATACAGGTTGAAGGTTCTTTATATAGCCAAGGAGCCACAGACTATTCTTCTGTGGCATGTGGTGAAGCACATTTTTAAAACAGCGTATGTAGAAAGTTTTGCCAGTGTAAAAGCTCCACAAGAATCATTTTCACAAGAAACCTATTTAGAACCTATTTAGTGGTGTAAAAAATGTTCTTGTATACAACAGCTGACACATATTTCCCTGAAATTGATTTAAAATATTCTGAGTCAAGATTTTGGGGAGAAAAATCTGCTTTGCTGTGTGTTTCAGAAGCTGAGTTTGTGTAGCTGACTTTACTTCTTTATTATGCAATAACGCCAGATGATGTAACAAGCTTTCCGGGGGGGGATGTCCACAAACACCCTCCCTGTCCTGAGGTTTCTGAACTGAAGCTCTTCCACATGTAAGGAGTGTATTCATAGCTTAAAAACAGGGCACGACAAAAGTGTGTGTGAGTGAGGATGTCACTAATGGATGAATGTTTGGGGGCATTTGTGTGTGTGTGAATAACACAGAGAGATAAATTTAGAACGTGTGTGTAAAAGAATAAAAGCTTTTTGAGACTTTAGGCATCTTATGCACACACACAAACACACACACACACAAACACACACACACACACATGCACACACACGCACACACACACAAGTATTTATTTTGTGTCATGTGTTTTGAGTCATGAATAAATCAACTGAGGAGTAAAGCATATACTCTTATAAATAAAACATGATGCTATATTTGCTATTATTGTGTGGAATATATAAGTGACGCTCTGTCCTACATCTATAGATAAAAGCAGGGTTTGAAGTCTTGGGTCTTTGCTCATTAGTTTTCCTCAGGTTTGGAGTTTAGCATCAGGATGATTAAAAGAGATTTTTACTCCTGAAATATGATGCAGAGAAGAACAACACACGGTACTGTGGTGGTACTGTGGTGGTACTGTGGTGGTACTATGGTACTGTGATATGTGTACAGTACTGAATGTTTACAAGATTCATGCTTCGTGTTAATTTACATGGTCATTTGCATTTAAAATATTCCCTAAAGTACTTCAAAGAATCATTGACATCAAAGATGTTATTGTAGCACCACATCAAAAACAAGAAGTGGTTTTTACAATAAAAAAATATAAGCAGCATCTGCCAAGCATGAGTTATGCTAACCTGTCAAATCTTTACTACTTACTAAAACATGGCAATACAGCAGCACTACAGGCAAACTATACTGTCTGCAAATAGATTATGTTTCAAGATTATGTTTCAACTTCTTTGGATTAAAAATAAACCAGTTATTGACCTACATAGCAGTGTTTAAAACTCTGTTTTGTCTTTAATCTCTTTACCTTACCCCAATTCACGACTGTGAGTCTATAATAGTGATTTATAATTTGAACTGTCTGGTTTAATTTCCTGGGAATTGCCAGTTTGGGTTCATTTATAAAGTAAACTTTAAAATTTTGTGTTTCAGAAATGGTGGTGAGGCAAAAGTTACGGAGTGTAACTTTCAAAATAATTTCCAAATGTTGAGTGGGAATTAAATAAACTCTGAATAATGTGGCTTTACTCTTATTAATAAAATCTTGCCATTGCTTAGCAGCCCTGTGTGCATCTGCAGCGATGCAATGGGATGCAGGATTCTCATGGAAGTCAAAACACAAGGAAGTAAACAGGGTAAGAATAAAATGTGTACAAAAATAAGTACAGAACTGTAAGTTTTGTGGAAATCTCAGATTCAACATTTTCGCCAGTGCACAAGTTTTAAAACCTTAGTGGTGATCCTTTACAATTTCTACATTATTAGGGTTTTTAAACTGGGTACTGCAGTTTAAATGTATTTTATGGTTAAACTAGCAAAAGGAAGTTGGGCATCTGTCATGTGTCCCATCACATTTAGTTAGTTAGTTTAGTGACACACGGTGTAACTAAACTTACAAAAGCAACAGACACATTTCTCATTACTTGTACTACAGGGTTAAAAATTCAAGTCATGCTGTTTTGATCTTATTGTCTAAAACAATAATAATAACAGACTAGTAAGCAGGTCATGGTTTGATATAACCAGTAGATGGAGCTAAAAGTGTTTCCATTCTGTTTCACCAGAAGAATGATTTCAGATCAATTCTTCTTGTTGTATGGGATATAACGACAAGCATGTAAAATAAGTTCTTGTACTGCAATATTTAATTTTGTACAAAAGTATTTCTGTAAAGCTGCTTTGCTACAACACACACAATGCGAAAAGTGCTATAAAAACAAAATGAACTGATAAACGAAACAATATGACACAACAATTGCTGTCCATCAAACTCCCTGCGTTTGTTTTGCTCCCTCCGGCTCGTGACGGTGAGACGTGAAGCAACAGCCTAACGCAGTTTCCATGACAACTGCATCCTCCTTGACTTCAGAGTGGAGACCACCTGTCAATCAAACGCGAGCATCATCACTGCTAATCCGGTAATGCCATCGATCCGGAAAAACTGCACAATATCACATTTGATACACAAGCGAGAATATTATTCTTCATGTTTGTATATGTCGAAATTGCACCACCAGGCTGATGAAATTCATTAATACAACGTTAACCAAAACTCCAAGTTTTAAAAATTCAGTCATATAACAGGATAGTAAAAAAAAACATGGTTTCAAAGTTCTGGAGAATATTTATTTTTTGCTTTTAAGAATCAATTTCAGTGTAAATTACTTTGCTTTATTCAGATCTTACAATTCTCAAAAAATATCTTTTCCCAACATTGTTTACAGGCCAACATCTGCAGCGATTGTGGGTACTGATCTGATCTTCTGTTCTATTTATAAAGCAACAAACACAGCAAAGTTATCTCACAGCATTTAAGATGATATTTAAAAAACATTCACAAACTCAGCACTGATGTCTCAAGAGTTTATTTCCAGTTAAGGATCGATTGAGTCAATGTTGAATCTTGCGTGTGAGTGTTTACAGTGTGTGAAAGAAACTGTGTCTGGGGTGTGATAATCTGATCTGCGTTTTCACCCTGGTAAATGTTTACAATAACATTGAGAATAATGAGTGTCAGTCAAGTCTATGGTGTACTAACATTCTTTGTCTGGGTATGAATGAAAAATAACCAAAAAAAAACAGCGTACGAACATTCATTTCCAATCACACGAATGCCACATGAAATAAAAAAGCTCAAATAACAATGAAAATTTGGAACAGCACAAATACACAACAATAGCACAGCACTGAATCTTCAGCAGTGATACACAAAGCTGATTCATTCTTAAGAGCTGAAAACAAGCACTGGCTACAAATGGTAAGTGCATAAAACAGACTTTGGCAATAGTGATGAGGGTAGATAATCGTGACTGTAGTACAACAGCAGAAAAACAATCACATTTCGTCATATAAGGCTTTTTCTGACCATTCCGTCTCGAATGACTCAAGACAGAAACCTTTATCAAAACACAGTTTATATTTACTGAAGACTACACCACAAATGCAGAGAACACTTTAGAATATGCAAACATCAGCACAGGGTTAATGCATGGAGCAAATATACGATGCATTTCCAACCAATCACACAGAGTGGAGCAGCAAAAATAGCAAAAACAGTGGAGCAAAGTAGTGACATTTGAGTGTTTTGAAAGTGATGCAGGTACTAAACTAAAGGTGCATCATAAAATGCTCTACTGTTCTGTTCACAGCGGGTAATCTTCAGTAAATACAGTCTTCACAAGCATACCGGGGTGTTGACATTCTAAACATGCCAAAACACCAGCCAACACGACTGACTTCAGATATCCTTTCCTCTGAATGTAGCATCCTGTGTGTGGCAACAAAATACAGATAAAAATGTAAAAAGTGACTAGCTGAACAAACCGTTTAAAACATTCTGAAATGTAAACATTAAAATCTTGAAACATACGAAACGGTTAAAATGCAAAAAAATGTCGTATTGGAAAAGTGTTTATGAATTCAAACGCAATGTGATATTTTAACAAGTTCATCATCAGTTATGCTGCTCTGAAGGTTTATTTTTACTCGAAAACAAGTCATTTGAATGATTTTTGTCACATTGCAAATTGAATCAAAACATATTTCAAAACATCCAGTCAAAATGTATCATTTTAGAGCAACATCTGGGCTCACTGGCTACATATACGCAAAGCGATCCGTCAATAACATCTGCTTATGAACAGCACCTGCTGAGTAATGCTGTAATTTACTCCTAAACTCACAGAAACTAAAACATAACTACATAGTACATCACAAAGTAATACTTAATAGCTTATCCGGCAGTAACAGCAACTATAGTGAGTGTGTGATACAATTCAAGAGTGTCAGTAAACATCAAGCATCGTCTTTGGTGACGAGACGTTTCGTTTGTTCTGAACAGGAGAGGCAGTTTTGTTCGTTGTTTACGGTTTGGCTGCTGCAGCGCTGAAGCCTCCATCGGGCTCCACCTTCCTACTTTTCACTGTAATTTCTCTTTGCTCAACTGGATGATTGTTTGATTGGTCTGAGCGAAGATGCGGAACACCCAGGGTGACCCCAACGGGTCGAATCTTCCACTGAGTGCCAGTAGGAGGGTAACTGCAGGGGTAAAGGGCGTCACCTCCACCAAACAAAATCTCCCCCTCACCATCTTCTCTTGTGACACCAGCGGGGTTACGATTACGACAGTTGTTCTGTAGCGGAAGATGTGAAGGTCTGGTAGCCATTTGACTCACGTGTTGCGACTTCTGCTCTGGTTGAGACGGAGAGTTGGTGTGTTGGGCAGAACCAGGGCTCCACCCATAGCCCCGCCTCCAACCATCCACAACATGCCTGTAGGGGTGTCGAGGTAACGCCACGTCACTGCGGTCTGCAATCCTCTGCTGCAACAACGCAGCTCCTTTTGACTCGTAGGCGGTTGCACTTGTGTAAAGCTCGCTGGTCTGAAACTCCAGACTGTCCGTGTCAAGAGAGCGGCTGCGTCTGTTTAATGCTAATGGGGCAGGGACTGGTGGGCAAGGCCGACCCAAACTAAGGTGTCGTGGAAGGCTTGTGATGCCCCAGGAGTTACTGAGCAGCAAACTCTGTTCGTAGGCATCAAACGTACGCTGGTCACACTCTGCAAAAGCATCCTGCTGCAGATAACAGCCATCATCCTCAAAGGGTTCATAAGGGGATGCCAACACCTCCTCTTCCTCAACCAGCTCCGTCTGCTGTTCACATTCGCCCTCGTTCTCCATATCAACCACATCGAATGTGACGATTGCTGGCAGGCCACTCAGACTCGGGCCAAAGGGAGAACTTGACTCAGAGCCATTGAGACTCTCGGTTGAGTTACAGTAAAGACGGTTGTTCTTAGTAAAATCTACCAGGGCTTGGGAAAAACAGACCATCAGCTCTTCCTGGGATTGACTGCAGCCTCTGGTGGGCAGTAAATGACTCTGATCTTCAGACTGATGTTCAGTGTAGGCTGCTGGCTGCTGCTGGAGTCCGGGCGGCTCTGGGACATGTGGGCTAAACCCTGAATCAGAAGGGGGTGAAAACAATGGACCATCTTGCATTTGTCCCCTGCTGTGAGGATTCTCTTTCAAAGCCTGGGATCTTGGTGGTGACTGGGGGTAGCGCTGGTTAATAACTTCTTCTGAAGCGGTCTTACTGTTGCCTACAGCGTGGCTTGTATCATCATAGAAGCAGTCTTTACGGAAGAGAAGCTGGTCTTTGGGTGGGCCTCTCAGATTCTGAAGCTCACAGCACAGAAGAGCACGCTGGATCTTGCTCAGACGCTCTTCCTCCGTCTCCATGGTTCCTGTCTCTAGGGCAGCGGATGCCAAGACATACAGAGGGTTTGTTGGACTCTTTTCACCCTGTAAGGCAGAAACAACAAAAGGGTGAGCATCTTTAGGAGGAAGACCAGGGCTGAGGAGGCGGTCATCGGGTTCAAAAAGTTCATAAAGAGCATCTCCGCTGTAGCTGTCCCTTGGCAGTCGCTCTTGGTGTGGACGTTCTCTGTTGTCCTCCTCCATTCCTGGCGTGGTGGAATCGTAGTATCCCTCATCGCTGTTGGGCACCGACTCTTGGCGATCGCTCTGGGGGCTCAAAAGGTCAACAGGGGTAAGGGCAGTTTCTGTGACCCCTAGTGGGCTGCTGCTGGAGTTGGCAAGGATGGAGCTGATCTGCTGGTCAGGAGTGAGTGAAAGGCTATCTGAACCTCTGTCTGAAGGGAGGTAGCAAACTTCATTACTCGTCTCAGATTCCCATAAGCTCTGCAGATAATCAGCATCTACCTCATCAGGAGTTGCCATCTCTTCTCCTCCACCCTGATATGTGACAAAACACGAGCTTCTTTTCCCTGCGTTTCGGCTGCCCCTCTCAGCAGACACCGAGCTCTCTGCAACGCTGACATCATCCTGGTCTGCAATGATATCTCCACAACCTGTCAACGAATCAAAGCTTTTAAGTGAGGAAACATCTGCAAACATTGAGTTCACATTGTCAGAGGTGCAGGACACAGCAGGAAGTTCTCCCTCGGGTATGTCTGCAATTTGCTCAGCCAAACGATCCAATTCAGTCTCTGCACACAAAGGTTGATGATATGTAGCCAGTCCCTCCTGTGTTTCACTTTCCTTCTCTTTCCCATAATCCTCTTCTTCTGCTCTCATCCTCTGATCCATCTCTCCCTTGCTTCTGCGTTTCTCAGGCACTAGCGATACATCTCCCCTACATTCAGTGGCAGCAAATGGCAGTTCACACTCACTGCCTGTGGTTCGATTAGGCACATCTGGTACCAACTCTTCGCCCTGACTGTCACCATGTTTATCGCTACGGTCACTGACGCTCGACAGGGCACCAGGCACTGTTTCGGCACGAAGGTCTGAAGACATTTCAAGCGCCTCACGCTTCTCCAGTTCAGCATTTTTGCTCTTCCTGTGTCTTCGTATGCTGCTGAAAAGGCCCCGCAGACCCCTCCGCTGTCTTGGCAGTGACTGAGACTTCCCATGATCCTCTGGTGTTTTTTGAGAGTCGCAGGAGCTGCAGAACTCAAAGTCCCCTGAGGGCACGTCAGTGCTGCTTTTGCCCAAATCTTCCCAGCATGCTCTGCTCACCCCGTCGTATGTTTGGCTCTTTGTTACTCCCGTTTTAGACGCCTTGCTTTGACTTCTGCCACGGTTACCAAAAAAACTTGGCAGAACACAAATACTCTTCCGACCCCCAAAAAACTTGAAAGCAGTCTTCCGTATTTTTATGGAAGGAGGTGACTGAGGTTGTGAAGCATTTTGGGTAGACGAGTCTGATTGTTTTCCTCCTGTTGCACCTACAGCGTCACTTCCTGTACTAGACTCCATAGTGACAAAGACGATTGTGGCTAATACAGCATGCTTGTTGTAAAGACTCCACCCTGTGGGACAGGCTGGAAGGATCGGGGGCTTTGTTTTGCAGACATGTTATTCCTGTGTGTGAAACAGAAAGGAGGATATATTAGGAATCAACAAAATAACAAAACAACACATATATGAACACGCATACAAGAAATCTGCCTGTGACTTACACAAATGTATAGATCGAAACCTTAGATGATATGCAAGGATACACACAAGGTAGACAGAAAACACACACTTGTAAAACTCCAGTAAAACAGGATTTTAGTTGATCAGTCCACATTATTTCTAGTCTTACAATACAACAACAAACACATCGTCCTAAAGTAATAATACAAATCACATGATGGTAGTCATAATGAATTTTTTCCTACATAATTCCATAAAAGTAACATTCAAAATATCAAAAATTATGACACCCCATTGTGCCTCTCCGTGGAACTAAATATCAAATTATGTTTTATATTAGTCATCATAAAACCATCATCAGAATACAATACAAGTAAGAAAGAAAGATCCACCTCGTGTGTGGATGCAAACATTTCTGTCACATTTTTGGGATTGTTTCATTACTGCTCAGATGTTTATTATCAGTCTTGTAAAGCGTTTTAAACACGTGTTTCTGAGGCCCACGAATTGTAGTACACAAACCCTATAACAACATTTGCTAACAATGTGTTCCCACAGCAGGGTTCTGGCGAGCAGAAACAGAAACAAGACCCGCGGGAGGAAGACAGTGGACAGTGATCACTTGTGTTCACAGTGCGGTCCAGTGATTCCCAGCCCAGTTTTTGCACAAACCCAGTATTTTGCATGTCTCTCAAACACACCTGATTTAACATCAACTCCCTGCTAAAAACAAGCATTGATAGAAACTCTTAATACTACAAAACGTAACAATACAAACACTCAATAATATAATGGCAACAATTTACCCAAAAGCTTAACTTTTTTGCATCGTTTAGGATGATGCTTCAAATGATCTCATGCATTATAATAATGTCATGCATTATACTGCATAAAACAAAGGCTCAAGTGCATGAAATATCTGAGCAATATTTATTAATGCACGACATTATATTATATCACAGATGAGATGCTCCATCATTTTGCAATCCTGCGACCTTGTGGCTCTTAAGCAACACAGTAAGTGAATCAGAAATGCAGTAACATGCATGAAGCGTGTAAAGACTCAATCTGCCATCATAACAAAGGTCTGAACACGACGGGCCTGAACACTACAGCATAAACAAAGACAAACGCTGACAGATCAGGCGTTTACGTCCAGTAACAGGACCAGTAACACCCAATTCTCCCAGTTCGGTACAAGTAATAGCAGCGGTACGTATTAACGCCATCAACAGACAGCAGCCGGACGCGCGCGTTTAGCCAGACGCTAACCTCGTATTCCCGTAACGCGCGTGCACGTACAGATGTTCCTAACTCACAATCCCAATAGGAAAAACAACAACGCATGTAAGACCTAAACATAACGGAGACTCGCCTTATTTTTCCACGTTTTCCTCCGTGCGGGATCCGCCGTCTCCTCGCGGGAGCGACTCACTTTGTTCCCCGAACGCTGGAGCGGCTGGCGGCTTTTCCGCTCCAGGTGCATCTCGGGAAACGTAGTGCCATAGCGGGCACGAGCCGCATGTGATCGTATGCATTAAACTATTAAAATATAACCGGTTTCTATATCGTGACTGTTTGTAGATGCATCAGCCCGTATGTGGAAACAACCACAGACACGTAAGATAAATATGTTGGTGTTCACCAGTTCAGTTTTGTGAAATAAGGCCATATTATTAGTTATAGTTATTATTAGTATTATTAGTTATTATTAGTTGTCTGATACAGGATTATGTTGACAGGTTAACACTGTGGAAAAGCAGCCGTGTGTCCCATTTTATATAAACTAATACACATACTATAGTATACAAGTGTATACTATACATACTAATGTCATTTTTGAACCCGTAAATGTTTCAGTATTATATAAATTGTAGATAAATATGTTGCTTGTAAACTGTTTTTTATTTTGAAGAACTGTCCTTAACTTTGTAAAATGTGTTTTCGTTTCAGTTCTATTGATGGTTGTTTGGCTGCTGTGAAAACATCAACGGATGAGCACAAAAACATTCAAACAAACACTGAGATTTTAATGTTTTCACGCGTCTTTACATCATCAGGCTGCTACAGAAACACTTCAGGTCGTCACTTGATGTCATACAGGTGCCTGCAACTCACACAAGATCATCTAACGCAAAATAAAAAAGTTTACAGCTGTTGACTTTACTATGAGAAATAAAAATCTTCAGAAAAGAAAGAACAGGTTGTACGACAACATCTGATTCTAGATCATTAACACTAAATTACAGTAATTCTGTTATTACACGGTTTCATCTGAAGGACATTCAGGTAAATTATTGTGCAGGTTATTCCAGTTTAATACAATCAACAGATTTATACTAGGCTTGTTAGTATCAGCAAGTCTGTCATATTGCAGATGGGAGCTCACATCTGTCAGACTGCTGTTGTATGTGTTTGTACATCAATCCAGACAGTGTAAGTGTGAGAGACTGAGTCTGTTGATATAGGCACAGTTATGGACGCACCATCAGTAAACCAGTGCACTGTTCATCGGCCTGTGTTTGAGATAGCTGATGAGCCTGGGTGGAATATCTAGAGTGTCTATGAACTGAATCCTGTTCAGTTGTTTCAGATGCTTACGGATGGTCAGTCTACACTGAGATGCAAGAGACTTTGGACACCCTGTGAGAGAGAAACAGTTCAGTATTTAAAAGCATACATGTAATATATCTGCTGAATGCATTTTAAAAACAATATGTATTCCAAACTTATCTGGCTTGTTTTGTGAAGCACAAAAGAAGATAAAGAAATGTCTTTATGAGGTTTTGTGTCCATACATTAGAAGCCAATGGGTGCCATTGTTGTTCGGTTACCAACATACTACAGAATCTTGTTTTGTGCTTCTCAGAACTAAGAAAGTCATACAGGTTTGTGAATCTGAGATGAATCCTCACCTCGTTCCTTCAGTAACAGCTCCACGGCTTCGTTCTGTTTGGTGCTCTTCTCTATAATGAGAGTGGGCAGGTAGACATTGGCTCCGAAGTCGATGAGCAGTTGAATGTATTCGACTCCACATCCGTGTCTCAAACACAGTTCCAGCACCGTCTTCTGCTGCGCGGCTTTGCCAGTTACCTTGTCCTCCGGGCTGTTATAGTTCGGCTCGGCCCCATACAACAGCAACATCTTAAAACAATCCAGGTGTCCATATATGGCCGACAAGTAAAGTGGTCCGCTGCACACCGCGACCCCCGATGCCCACAATGTGACCTTTGACCTGGCATTGACCTCAGCTCCATGATGAAGCAGCTGACGGAGGATCTCTGGGTCGCCCTCCCGGGCGGCGGTGAGCACAGGCGAGCTGTTGTTTAGATGACTGCCGTTCGGGTTCGCACCGGCGCGCAGCAGGGCGAGAACGCAACTCAGGTAACGCCCGCACACGGCGGTGAAGAGGGGCGTCTGAGCCTTCACATCCAGATGGTCCACCTCTGCTCCATGAGCGAGAAGCACCTGAAGGCACTTTAGATGACCTGCAGAAAAAAAACACCCTATCTAGTCAACAACATCAAGAGATGTGACACTACAGGGTGTGTGGAAGATTTTGGTTGTACCTTTGGACGCTGCCATGCGTAACGGGGTGCCTGGGATGCCCCAGCCGCTCTGTTGATTGATGCACTTCCTGTAACGTTCCTGTGAAAGCAGCTCGGCCAACAGGAAGTGATCATTATCCGCCACGGCTCGGTTCAGCTCCAGACTCTCACAAGCCGATTCATCCTCCTCCACCGGCCGCAGCTGAAGCATAGAAAACAGCTACAGGAAATGAAGAGACAGACAGACATTCATGCATGAACAGTGTGTTGCTGTAGTAGCTTATTATCACACACACACACACACACACACACATACATACAACAGACACAGTGCATCAAACCTGTGAACCACCTATCTAGACAGATGTTTAAGTGTCTATGATGCCTAAAAAGTTGTCTAGACAGTAAGCCAACTACATAGTGTTCAACTATATGGCCTGTTTCTGCTGTCATTATGTACGTGTGTTATTTTGGATGTGCAATAACAAACGCATACCTGGTGCACAATAGCTATTATTATTATTATTATTATTATTATTATTAGACTGTTTAAAACAGTTTAAACAAGACAAGCAAAGGGCTTAATGTCATTATGAAACTTTATCTATATTAGCTGTAGTGCACGACTAGCATAAACGGCTAGTTAGCCGCCTAGCAAGCGAGTTAAACCATCGCATACAGAAGTAAACAGCATTTATTACACGGTTACATGCAAATAAAACAAACACAGGAAACGCAGAAAGTCATAGCAGCGTTTTTTTAGCTACTAGAGGGTCGAAGTTAAAACGATACGACAGTGACTGTAAATAACGCAAGACTTCGGGCGCTATATAGCGACACTATATAACAGCATAAACGACTAAAACGTACAAAACGGCTGTAAATCGGGTATTTAAAGCTTGTTAAAGACACTCACCCGGCTAAAAATACACCCGACACGGGCGAACAACAATATGACGTCATGCGCGCGGCCAAACAGTGCGCGGTGCACGAGCACGTCACGCGGTCGCAGCATCTTCGTCACAAACCTGCTTGAGTTGTTGTTTAAGTTATTTAATGATTTGTGAGGTTTGCATTATACAAACAAATAATGCAAATACAGAGACAGAGTGCAGGTCTATAAGGGACATTTATTTAAGTAAAACATCCATTTAACTTTAATGGTGAAAGGCAATGATATAAAATAGTGCAATGATCAAACAAGCATTTAGAAGAACAGTTATTACACAAAGTCTTTTTGTTCAACTTTATAAACAATAGATGTGTTGTATTCTCACATTTTCCTTGGCTTTTTTAAAAAAGGTTTCTGACTATTGCCACCCTATAGCACATATGTATCATATGCTGCCTCAGCTATTGCTTTACATGTCAACAAACAAATCACAGGAGTAACAAAATCACAACAAAGGAAGGATCTTTCTTTCTTAAAACATTAAAAAAATGTTGTTCTGCAAAAGTATATATGCAATGTTTTCAAAAGATAAAAAGGTAAAAAAAAATACACACATAATACCTGAACTACCTGTACGTTCTGCCTTTAGACAGGCTGATGCGCTGCAGACTTTTTGGCATTCAAACTGAGCTTAAACAATGCGACACATTATTGCATTAAACCTGCAGCACTCAGTAGACACACAATTTCCATTTTCAAGACTCTCAAAAACGTTTCAGTTTCGTGCCTCTGTAGAAAAACACGGCTGCAGTGCAGAAAACAAATACTAAACAATTTTATGCAAAACTGGCAATTTAATCCCTTTCTTTTCTAGCGTGTTCCCTTTGTCTCCTGAATTTCACAACAGCTGCTCGTGTGTCTAAGTTTCACGGTTTAAACATCTGTTTTTTATATGGCTTGAAGTGCTGTACACGATTCTTCTAAATCGAGTCCGACAATAAAAGAAAACACTTAAAAGGTTTACAGTACACAATATCTGCAACGATACAACATCAGATTTGATCAGAACGGCTTGGACGATGTGAATACTCGTGGCTCAAGATATGTGTGAACACACACTTCTGCAACTTGAAGTTTTTGGGAATGTTGAGAAAACTAACATCACAGCTCATAAGAATTTTTCCCAGTGCAGGAAAACTAACGAACAACGATACAGAATCACTGACGTATAACAGCATGCAGCTGTTTAGATGTTTGTGTTTGAGTGTTGCGGTACTGTACGGATTTTCCTAATGGACATTTGTTCTTTGGGGTTCCAGTCAAAATGTCTGTGTTACTATGGAGACTCAAGAGGATTCTTGAACCTCCTCTTTGGAATGTTCCGTTTCCACAGTAACAGCCTGTTCCTTATTGGAGGTCAGATCGTGTTTGGCGTCAGCTGGCTCCTCCCCTTCGTCCTCATGGCACCGTTTTGAAACAGGCTCCGCCTCTTTCGTAGCCCCATTAATCAAAGAGCTGCAGCTTCCGTTCGATTGGACGACGGTAGCTGTAGGTGTCTCCTCGCTTTGACTGTTCTGTTTTGCAGGTGTGCTGATTGGTCCAGATGGATCAGGGAGGACGCCGTCTGCAACAGCCAGCTGCTGTAAATGGAGATGGAGACATAACATCAATTAAACAGCTTTCCACACACAAAAACTACAATACCCACGTCTCAGCTCACCCTCTGTAAGTCAGTCATGGTTTTCTCTCCATCTACCTGCTTCTGCACGAGGGACAGCAGCTGGTCCAGAACAGACTGTTTTGGGTGCATGCCTTTGTCGTAGTGGTTATACATCCCACACCAGAATCTGTTCAAATATCATCACACAAACACAAGCCATAAAGTTCATTTGTTCTTGGTTTTAAGAGACAAGTATAATCCTGGTATCTTTTAATCGTATGTTTTTTTAGGTGTAGCTCATTTAGACGTAAACAGATCAATTTGTGATCGCTACAAATATGTGAATCTGGATTCTGCATTTGTGTGTGTGAACGGGAGTGTGTTCATACTTGAAGTGCAGTGGTAAAGTGCTGGGTCTGAGGACTGCGCTCTCTAATGAACGCCGGTACAAGGGGTTTCGGTACTGATGATGGTTTTTCAGAAGATGAGGCCACAAGGAAAACGTTTTCTCACACAACCTACAACCAAAGCTTTCCATTTAGAACCACATAGATGGTTTTGTAGAACCATTGAAAACCATGGCTTTGTAGAACCTCATGAATGAGGTTCGCATTAATGTCATATTATTCTTTCATCCAAAAAGAATTAAAGCGCAATCAGAAAATAAATGATGAAACATACATTTGTGGACGTGATTTAACAGTATAGGAAGATGTTTTATAAAACACTGACTTCCTCAGCAGATTTTATTTATAAATAAGCCAGTTGTTCTTTCGTCACCTCATTTCCTGTCTCTCTTTCTGACAGTTGCCAATGAAGTTCCCGTACTGGCAGCCATAGACCTGGTTGTGGATTTCTATGAGGTAACGCTCACTGAACTCAAACGCAGAGGGAAACTGCTCCGACAGCTGCCACACACATTCAATAAACTGGGTAAAGACAGGAGACGCTTCCTTAGGGTCGCTGTCCAGATGACCACACCTACAGCAACATATGAACACAAACTCATTATCATCCTTGTGACAGTTACTATAGTGACCATCACTGATAATCTTACATTTCTTTAAGCATTTACCACTGCAATCATGTCATTATAATGACACAAGTATATGTGTGTATGTCTGTCTGTGTTTGTTTGTTTATGTGTGTGTGTGTGTATGTGTGTGTGTATATCTGTGTGTGTGTGTTTGTATGGTCACTTGATTTGGGTTGTAAACTCTACACCTGTGACTCTATTACCTGTGACTAAATTTATGACCAAAAGAGATCCATTCTTTCTCAATCAGAACCTGTAAACAAAAATGTTTGAGAACTATGCCTTTATTTGCATTAATGCATTAACCAACATAAAATATAATGAAAAAGCTGTATATGTTGAAATGACAATAAAGCTCACTTGAAACTTGAATCAAGTAATTGTGTGTTGAGGTTAAAGGTCAGCTTACCAGGAGCCCTTTTAAGGTTCTGTAATATGGATCCAGAAGTATGCAGGCCAAAGAGCAAACCTGAGCGGTTCTGTCCCAACCGTCTGAACAGTGAACTAACACACTGGCCTTCTCCTCACAGACAGCCTGTAACAAACACGCACAACTACTGAGTAAAGGGAAACAGAAGTCTGTCTCAGTATCTGGTGATACCTCACGGGTGGAGGTCAGTACCTTGGCGAGAAACACGCCTGCATCCATCACAGATTTGATGTGTCTCAACCAGCCGGAGTTCTCCAACCCTGTCAGATAGTCACTCATGGACGGGGCTTTCATAGAACTCACTGCCAGCACAACAGAGTAACCACAAAGATCATCTCATGGTTATGGTATTTTTTTGGACAGTTTTTGAGTCACTGATAACCAGTTATGTGCACCATTAAAACACATAAAAAAATGTTCTGAGAAGTTCTGCTAGCTGAGTAGCTGCTCAGAAAGTGTGTTGTCTCACCTTCCAGCAGTTTCTGCAGGCTGTTTCTCATGACGTGGATGTTTTCAATTCCTTGGAAGTGGAACCTGATATTGGAATAGTTATCCTCGTTCTCGTAGCCTTTCCCAGCTGCACGGTTCGCCATTGCGTTCAACTGACAAACAAAGACATTTGTAAGCGTACGAACACAGAGCTGGAAGAGCAGAGGGTCAAGACAAGTCAAGGTTTATTGTCACGACTAACCTGCAGAATAAAACATAGCACAGAAATGTAGACTCTCCAGTTACAATGGTGTAACACGAGACAAGCAACAGAAATAGGACAGTATTCAATCCATTTATTCAATACATACACAACACGCTTTATATACAGGCAACATATGAAATTAAAGCATGCATTACTGCACTGTGATAGGTTCATTTATTATGGTATGAATATAATGGCTAACTAATTATAAATAACCAAGTATTTTTCGTTACACAAACAGCAGAGCAGCAGGATCAGAGGTTGACAAGTTACACAGCTGGGGTGGAAAGTTTAAAGGTAAACATTTACAAGTCCCATCTTGGACTTGTGTCCCATATACAGAAAGGTTAAAGGTCACACCTTAGGCCGTGTGTCCACCACGTAAATGAAGGGGCAGTTGGGGTTGGACTGACTGATGGCCTGAAGCATCTGTTCGTCTTCCACACAGCGAGAGTTTAAACCAGACAAGGGCTGACTACAGCGACAGATTGCAGCCTGACACAAAAACAACACATATAACTCTTCAGTATTGAAAACGGCCAAGAAGAAGAAATCTTAGAAGACAATATCATTCCGATGCCTACAGTCTGAAATCAGCTTTTGTTTATAGTGTATCTGTGATGCTCTGAAAGCTCACAAGATTTTAGATACAGTTTCTTTGGGCCCTCGTGAAGTGTGGTGGTGTGTTTACCTTTGTATCTCTGTGGTAATAAGACAGAACAGGCAGACGACCGCGGCTCCTAAACTTGGCACTGCCGGTTACCGTGGCAACACTGGCATCTTTGGGCAGCCCTAGGACAGGTGGGTAAGTGCTACAGATCTGTGTGAGAGACAGGATTATGGGAATTTTTATGGGATTTATGGGAATTATTATGAATTATGGGACATGGGAATTATGAGAGCCATAGAACTGTCAAAAACCAAAACAACAACAAGCCTGAATACGACGCCTGCATCACGGTAATAATATAAACTGTGTTTGAGTTCTGGGTGTTACTGAGTTCTGCCTAAATCATTCATTTTGTTCCTTTGGTTCATTTTGATGGTTAGTTGATAAAACTGTATGACTGTTGTGAAATGGCTCTACACAGGAAGTCTGTTTATATTTACAGGAAGTGACAGGAAGCTGCTACCTCATAGCTGTGGTTGAGGAGGCTGATTTCCCAGTGTTCATTGGGGAGGCTCATCCTACGAAAGTCGTTTGTGACATCGATGAGCTCCCAGCCCTGCCTCCGGTTCTCCTCGTTCTGACTGGGGTTATAGAGGAACGCATACAGCTCCTCCACTTTAGCTACAACGACACGCATCAGTAATATTAGTACAAACAGTGATTATGATCTGAGAACATGCAGCTCTGCTGTGGCATCCGTCTCCAACACACAACACAGCATTTTAAACATTGGGAAGATAATGGAGGTGGACAAATCAGAACTGAACATTTTAAGACAGCTGATTAAAGTTTGATCTATACAGCCTCCATTCATTTGATTATGTACATGTAACACCCACTGTAAAAATATAAAAAAATGTTTAAAATATTACTCATAACCATTAAAAATGACCCTTTAATGGGGCCAATAAAAATGTTTGCAGGCCAAGTACAATTCTGAATCAATGGCCCAGCCAACACAACAAATCTGACTGTTCCACCATGTTTATAACTAATACAAGCATAAAGTTTTGCAATTGCAATAAAATTTCCACCCAAAGATTCCTTAACACTGCGCTTGTGCCTGTAAATTGCCAGCAAATTACCAGTAAATAACCAGTAAATTACCAGTAAATAACCAGTAAATTGCCAGTATGTGTGTGTACCTGGCTGGGACAGGCGCAGCAGTGACTGGCAAACGTCCTGACAGTCTCTCTCTCTCTGGAACAGCAGGTGAAGCAGCTGAAAGGTTTTGCAGTGGATCATGAGAGGACAGCCAGACACAGTCAGGGGAAGCTTTTCTACAGAAGCGATGTGATGATGCAGCACCTGCAAACACACGCGAGTGTCAATCACTGTGTAAACATCACACAACCTTCAAAGACTGACAGAGCAACAGATGCAAATCACTGGTAATATATAACCTCACTTGCAAATTATAAGAATATTCGTAGCTACATTGTCTTGCAACCTATTTAGGTCGGCCTACCCATGTTTCTTTGCGTGTGTTGTTGTTTTGTTCCACATAAATGAGGTGAGTTGCCGTCAGGTACAGAGTTCCCAGAACAGATTTCTTCTCTGTATACCTGTTCAGTAGTTTCACACACTCCACCTGTAAGACACGCAGTGAGTTTATAGATTTAAATGTGCCCACACTCAACGAAACCCATCGGACGGGCGTGTAACACAATAGAGAGGAAATCCCCCAGCGACGCTTACGACTCTGTCAGCATGTCCTGTTCCTCTGACTGTCTCTGCCCTCTGTCATTGTGGTTACTGAATAACATCTTTATAATAGATGGCTCCTCTAAACAACAGTTTTACCGGAGTCAAAGTCTTACCCACTCTGTGAGTTAAATGAGCACTTATCTGTTCAGTAAATTCTTATTTAAAAGCTCCAGGACCGTATAAGGAAATGGGGGGAGTCATTTTAATGTGCATGCTTTGATGAATTAGCGCCCAGGATCTTAACAGGTCTGTTTAACCGAACCATGGAGTTTAACTATAAGTGGTACTGGTTGAC
>JBAJNP010006784.1:0-24518 GCA_036877545.1 Yasuhikotakia modesta | reverse complement strand
GACAACTGACTCATATTAACCTTGTTTAAGTCAAGCATGAAGTTTTTATGTTCTTTACGAATGAAACCATAGTTAAGTTCAATGGTTGAGCTATAAAATGCACTATAAACGCGCACCTGTGACCTCATTGCGTCAGTATTATGGTGCCATTGCGTTCTTGCGTTTATCAATATCATTGTATTTTGACACTGTGTGTCTATTTTATGAAACCCTACCAAGGCACATGAATTAACAGTTTTATAAAAGCAATAAAGCTAAACAAGTTTTACTTGTTTTTTACAATTTTACAACGTGCACTTATTTCACAATGGTAACAATAACTTCAGTTGCCATGGTATTTTGGCGGAAACTACGTCATTTTCACAGTAAGAGAATTAGACAAACTTCTGTTAATCGTTGCACGTGACGTAAAGTTTGTCATCGTTCATTAAATGACGACAACAACAACAACATATTTTCCAGTCCTGCGGTGAAGTTTCTGAGATCTCCTCACCTGAGACACCAGCGGGATCAGCGTTTGCTCCACCGAACGAGTTTGGATCTCGAGCCCGCTATCAAAGTTCCCACCGCCGCCGCCGCCGCCGCACGGAGACGAAGCCATTCAGCCGATCGGACCCTAATGCTCACGACAACACTGACTTTGATACGAGTCTATAAACACTGCAGCCTAAACCTGGTTTAGTTTAGAGGTTCCCAGTGATCTCCGTGTCATCGGAAATGCAGCCTCTGACTGACAGGTTATTTACGTGCGTGTAACAACTAACTACAACCACAGGGCTGCTGCAGCCACTGGCGACTCAGTCAGGCTGTCCGAGAGAGAGAGAGAGAGAGTGTGTGTGAGTGAGAGAGAGAGAGAGAGAGAGAGAGAGAGAGAGAGAGAGAAAGTGTGTAAGAGAGAGAGAGAGAGTGTGTGTGTGAGTGAGAGAGAGAGAGGGAGAGAGAGAAAGTGTGTGTGTGAGAGAGAGAGAGTGAGTGAGTGAGCGAGAGAGAGAAAGTGTGTGAGTGAGAGAGAGAGAGAAAGTGTGTGAGTGAGAGAGAGAGAGAAAGTGTGTGAGTGAGAGAGAGCACAACATGTCTTTGCCTCCCACAACGATCAGGGACAGATTGATCTACCGTGTCCCTGTTTCACCAAACTTTTCATTGTTACTCACTCTGTGTTACTATTACACCATTTTATTTAAATGTTTGTTATGCTCGTTCATTAATGTTATGCACTTTATATCATTTCTAATTGTTATTTATACTGTCTTAGTTATTTGTCTTTATATTCCCCAAGAATTGCGGGATGCATACATCTAATTCATAGATATATATCTAATCCAATGGGAAGTACGTAGACACAGAGGAAAAGAAACTTCGGTCTGCAGACGGTATCATGAGGAAGAAAACAAACATTAATTTTTGTATTCGTGCCACTCTCATTGTACATAACACCTGCAAAGGATCTGCCATTACAATTTTACAGTTATTTGTCATGCCAATAAAGCACAATAAACTGGAACTGAAAACAGTAAAGGGGGAGTGAGAGATGAATGTTTCAGATGTATATTTAGGAGGCCAAACAACTCTCTGTCATTTTAACAGCTTGTATGAAAGTCTGTATGCTAAAACTGGTTATTTTAACATTGCTCACTAATAGCCAAAGTACATAATGCATTGCACACATCACATGGTAGCTCAGCGACTGCTCGCAATGGGCTGCTGTGTATTTTCACGATGCTGCTGAAGTAACAATAGTCCATTTATTAAATGCTAATTGAAGTTACTAATCTCATCACAAACGCAGACTGTGCTCCAAATGTCTCAGCCTCTGATTTTCTCACTCTGTTGGCTGTTTAGAAAGATAATAAGCAAATCAATGATGGTCAGCTGATTCTAATGGGATATATGATTTCTGCCGCCTTATTTCTAAAGTGCTTAGCATCTCATTTGGGCGGACAGTCTTTACATAAAAGCTGTGATGCTTAGACTGTATCATTTAGGATGTTTTAAAGGTGATTTTCCCTGAGATTTCATCAATTGTTTAGAATCAGCACTGACCTACTTCTCAGGAGCTTAGCTGTAATGTCAGAGGGTTCAAAACGGTCAGTCAGAACTCAAGTGTGTAAAACACTTTCTTTAATCCCTTTTTAATTTGTATAGACATCTATAAGTGTAATTTATCTATATCTTATCTATATGACATCTATATATAATTTCTTTAAAAAGTGTTAACATTGCTTTGGTTGTTTATGTTGACACAGCAACATTATCTCAATGATGAGGTCATGAGTTTGGTGGCACTAATTGGCCAACCAATGGAAGACAAGGAGGAGATTGTTCTGGAAACCTGTTTATATAAAGTGAATTGTGCTAATGTGGGACACTTAACCCTCAGCTCTCCCCCAAACCAATGAAAGCCTGTGAAATGATAAACAAATCAAAGCTGTACTGTCATGTGATCAAAGTCACATGACCTACTATCCGTGCAGTTATAGATCAAGCTTAACATTATAATATACTACAGAAGTCACACTACACAAAATGTCCCACACTAGAGCAATCCACCCAATGTGAAGTTCCATGAGTTTTATCTTAAATTTCAACTTTAATCTATCCATTCCAGCAGAAACAGCATATTTGCTCCCGGCAGCACTTATTTGAGCAGAGTAACCTGAGAACAGATTGCTCTTTGCCACATTTTTTTCCACGCTTTTTAGAAATGCTGACAGCATTTTTAACCTTCAGAGCTCTTGGTGTTGCTCAGTTCCAGAAGGCGATGTACAGAATTTGAAGATCATAAATGAAGGGACTTAAGAAAGAGAGAAAGAATTGTGCAGAGTGAGCACATTCATCACCGTGGAAACACAGATCTGCATTCCAGCAGGATGCCAAATCCAGAGAAAATCTCTGAGCCCCTCTTAACAGTATCCCACCAATCAGAACTGATTACAGGACACGTCACGTGTGGGTCACTGCTGGGAGACAATCTGATGTTTGAAAACTTGAAGGGAAAAAAGTAAAGCTCTGGCTTTGCACATGATAAAATCCTCCCTGACAAATACTGGAGCTTTAAATTTCTTGTTCTTAGAAGTTTATTTAACTCAGACTGCAGAGAAACCGCCGTTGTTTTTAGAAATTGCAGGGTTGTCCTGACCAGATAACTGTTGGTTGTTCATCATCACTTTGTCTTTCTTCTCTCTTCTGATAGCTGGTGGCTGTTGTGGTATCATTCAGGATAAATAAAAGAATTGAAATTATTAATGTAATTAATAATGTAAACAGAATGGAGCAATAGTAAATTATTAGTGTGTGTGTGTGCGTGTGAGCATGCGCTTGCATGTGTGTGGAGTTTGACCTCACATACTTGCTCGCCCATCTCATGCAATAAAGCAGGAAAATCATGGGATTTTGTTACAATTAAGAAAATATATAAGAAAGGAACAGCATATGTCTACAGTTATGATAGAGCTAGTGGTATCTTTGGCCCAGAAAGTTCTGGAACACAGACAGCATTTATAACCTCTATAAAACCTCTATAAAAAGCCTCACACCCAGTTGTGCAAGCTGGTAACCTTTGTGAAGAATGTCGATCATGTCCAGAAGAAATTTGAACAACTGAAAAAAAACGTTTGGCGCCCAAAGGCTATGGGTAAAATTGTTTTTTTAATATTCTGAATAAATAGTAATGAAACTAAACAAACCATATATTAAAATCCATTTGTTATCTCTAACTTTAATCCATAATTTGTCATTGGCTTCACGTCTCAGAGAAGTGACAAAATGCAAGAATTTGAAAGTGCTTTGAATAAAAATGTCTGACAAGTGAATAAATGAAAATTCTTATAAACAAACAGCCAAAAAACTGCACAGACAGATACAAGAAATATGTAAATATCCTCTTAGAAACTCTGTGAAAGTCCTCCATCTCCTGCCAATTGTTTTCTAATGTTTTAATCATCTATAAATCTTGTCATTCTCACAGGGATTATATGAATCTTCTTTATCGAGTGAAACAAATTTTCTGTGACTTCCTGATGTCAGAGTCCAATAATGGTACGTGACGCAGAGCAGAGACCGTCTCTCACACGAGGTGTTTGATAATGAAGCGTCAGGCTGCTAATGTTTTAGGACTCCCGCTCCTCCTCATCTCTGGCCTGTTGTCATAATCATTTCATCTCACAGGTTCAAAAGAAACCACAGATTTTTGTTCTCACCTCATCAAGCTGTCAGCAGGAAACCGTTTCTGACAAAACTGTCACAGAGTCTTTGCAATCGATGCCCGACAGCTCTTCGGATCGACCCATACCTGACAACCGAGCCGGATTCAAGAACATACGTGAACAGGAACTCTTAAGAGCAGTAATGATGTTTTACTTTGGATCAATGAATTACTCTATGAATCTGTGCCAGTTTATAAAACTAACTATGAACTAAGTCCAGATTTGATTTCTGACCCTTTAAAAGTGGGACGTAATGTTACTTTGTAAAATAGAGTGTGATCTTTATAACCAAAGGCCTCAATGATAATCCTCGTTCCCTTTCAAGTGTTTAAAGCACTTCTGCACCAAAGAGACTTTTGAGACTGACAGACAGACTGAGATACTCTCAGCATAAATCGGTTTCACATCACAACAGGATTTGATGGATAACATTCTAGTGCCTCTTGGGCTTTGTGTCTGTACTTTGGCTTTATACTGTAAAACGGTTGTTGACAATAAGGAAATTAAATGGAAGCCAGTATCATGAAACTCAGAGACCAGGTAAGCTCATGCGTCACGTCTATGCCATATTAATTCAACATTTTATTATGCTGTATTGTTCCCCTCAATGCACTGCTGATATCGTCTATCTCTTTATTGAAAGTTTTGCATAGTTGACGTGTTTATGCATGTATTACACGTTATATTTATGCTGCTCTGTTAATTGCACAGCTTGCGCCATCTGCTGATGCTCATGCGCTATAACAGTAAATGCTCTGCACATGACGTCATTGTTCTTTATTGACGTCATGTGACGTAAATACATAAATGTTTACGTTTCACTCTAGTGCTCTAGGTTTTTCATTTATGACGCAGTTTATGTGGGTAGCAGTGCAAGCTAAAAGTTATTGTTAAATTAAATAAAAATAATGGCATGGTTTTTAAATCCATATAAATATCTGATGATGAACAGAGAACAGGTTGCTGGCACAAACTGATGCTGTGGCTGTAGCAGAAACTTCTGTTTGAGCTTTTTCTTAGTAGACGTTATCATAAAGGAAGCTATTATTTCTAGAAAAGGTTTAAGCCAATTTAATTTTAGAGAAATGTCTGTTTGGGTAAAAATTTATCTCTGCGGGGAATTTAGTACAAATAGGAAGTCTGAGTCTTCAATGGCCTCATCTGTTTATTTATAAATAAACAGATGTCATCTTATCAGATACAGAATCATTCATTTAACCACTTAAACAACATATCAGTCACTTGTTTCTTTCAAACGGACAGCGGCTAGTGATGTTTTTGTGACCTGTGAACACAGACATGACTTTCTCAAGGTTTTGCGATACATTTGTTAAAACGTTTATCTGCAGTTTATTGTAAATAGTGTTGCGTGATGGGTACTTGTGGCTTTCCAAAGAAGAGGGTGTCATACCCAAAATTTACTTTGCTGACCAATACTGCTGTGCGAGTCGAACTCTTGAGTCAGTGGTATCTATAAACAACACGACTGGTGGAAACTATGCTCCGTTTGAGGAAGGAAGTAGATGCACACTTGATATGAAAAGAGCTTTACACCCCGTTACAAGCCTAATATTAGTAAATGCAATATGTAACGTTAGCAATGATCTTACCCATCTGTTTAGAGTTTCAAACAATGTGGCTATTAGTTATTCTGTATTGTTTGCTTGTTGTATTTCCTGGATTCATAGCAGCCTTTCATCAGAATGACATCATAATACCTCAGAAAGCATATAAGATAGCACAGACACCATTAAACATAAGTTAAACACATATTAAATAGAAACCTCACAATATTCTGACCACAATATTTCTGGCCTAGGATGCACAGAGTCTGTTTTAACTTTTAACTTTACCTCAAATGAGAAAGACAATCATTTCTCAGAATCCAGGTATAAATAAAAAATAAACTTGTTAGTTTGTTGGTTTAAAAATAAACCAGATATGCACTACAATGTTCACTTTATTTATTGACTAACACCTACGGAATGAATACACTCTGGGTTTAACACATTTTTTGTGTCCTATAAAGTGTTGCACAACCTAAAGTGCACACTTTCTGTTAGCAGTACTACATTCACTAACTAACTAACCAACTAACTAACCAACTAACTGACAAGTTCTCCCTATTTATGGTGCTTGCTTGTATTAAAAGGTTGATTATCAATTTTAGGTTTTTGTCATTTTAATTTAATTTTACATGACAATTAAAACATCCTTTAAAAGAATTTAAGTTGGATGTTTAATTTGCAACTTTTTTAAAAGTATGGATAAGCGCCTTTAAAAGAGAAGCAATCATTCATCCATGTTATTCCAGTAAGATAAATGAGCTAGAGGCTAAATTAGTTACACATCTCAAACCACAGAAAATGCCAACTCATATCTCAGCCAATCAAACAGCAGAACATTTTTGCAACGCTTTACAATTAGCTGTGAGGGCTGCATAAGTTAAGCTTTTATTGCTATAAATGTCTCGAACACTCTGTTAAAAATATGCTGCTGAATAATGTGTACGGAAACAATAACATGAGCCAGGCATTTGTTTATGTGGCTGTTTGGAGGGCCAATGTGTTTCTCACTACAGTTTAGAACAAGCAGAAGTATAACGAAGATGTGCAGGAAATTTCATAGCTCTTCATAAACAAAAATAAAGTGCAAAAAGGAAGTATTTATTGAAGACAATTTCGGAACACTTATGCCTTTTAAGTGTCACTGACAAGTTTGAAAAACGCATTTGTGATGCATTAAATTCATCAAATACTGACAAATCAAGTGTTGCAATAAACGTTCTAGAACATTCTGTTGCCGCATAATCAATTGATTTAGTTTTAACTTTAGACTCAGTGTTTATGGAATTAACTGCATGCCTGACAGTGAAGACAAAATATAATGAAACTGAATAGCGTGAATACTGTACTGTAAATCATAATGCATATAATATCTGTCACGTTGCTTTTAATTTTTGCAGATACAAAAAAATTGTTTATTACAGTAACATTTACTGTATTCCAGTATATAGAATTAAATTGCAAAATCAATATAAATTACAAAAAAAGCCAAAATATTCCAGTGATGAAAACGTGAGGGAGGAATCTCATAATTACAGTGCAAATAGTGCCATGGTGCAGAATAAATCCTAATCTTAACGTTGGGCTAACATTAACTGGACATTTTTTATGATGAATCCAGTACAGTGCAAAATATCAGTCCATTCCAACATGCTGGTTTACATTCAAGGTCAAAGGTCACTTGCTAATAGTTGTCATCTACGTCCATATTGCTGTGGTCAGGCATCACATAGATAGACTTGCTCTTCTTCTTGCGGTCTTTGGAGTGCACAGCCACAGGTATCGATGTCATAGACATATAGGCAGCTATGCTGCTCCTCACGCCGTAGCTCATCATCTCATCCTTGTTGTCCGTAAAATCCAGCCCATTTGGGTTCATTAACTGTGACCTATTCATAAAAAGATACAAGTTCAAAAGCTTGGCAACAGATTCTGATGCTGTATTGAAACCTCAAATGATTAGCACGTTTATGCTAACATGATTAGCATAAACTGTGGAGATGTTGGTGAAGATAGAAACTTACCTATTTACTTTCTTCCAGTCCAGGTTACGGCGCATCACCACAGGCGGTACGTCCCGAGACGAGTCTGGAGCAGGAACGGATAAAGCCAGACACGGAGCGCTTAGAGGACAACATAAACCGTCTGATGCCTCTGAGGGAAAACCAGAATGCGTTAATACCTCACACCCTCATTCCCAACCTTTTCTCCTCAGAGGTTTATGTAGCATTTGTCTTTAGTTCAGCTCTATAAAACATGTTTTGTGTTAGACGCAGATTAGACGTAGTTCTCACCAGAGTAGTGGTTGACCATGTCCTCCAGACACTGGAAGGTAAGACGTGGAGAGATGTAGAACCAGCTGTTAGTCAGACGTAATATTTTATAGTGCTTGACGGTCCTGTGACGCACAGATAGGGAATACACACCTGAATGAAACAACAGCGGTTAGATTAGCGTTTCTCAACTAGCAGGTTGAGAAGACCTCCACGGAGGCCTAAAAATGACTCATGTGGCCAGAACTGAAGAAAACAAAGACCGTTCTAAGACAACATCTGGTACTCACCCCTTTCTTTAGGATTTTCTCTTATTAGAAAAGATCCAACACTATTACCAGGCAATGATAAGAGCTCTTCTGCCTTCTGTCTTGAAACCCCCTCAAACAGCCACCTTTAAAAAACAAAATGTGTTAGTGAAAATTCTGTATATATGTTCAGATAAAAGACTCAAACTAATCACACGCTACAATCACATGCATTCAGATTAAGGGCAGACAAACAATCCGCACTTACCCATGATACACTTTAGCCACGTGATTATTTGGTATGTAGTTCTCAGTCCCGTTTAGAAGAGAACGAACTTTCCACCAGCAGCCATCCCTATAAGTCAAGCATCAATGAGTAAACAAAACATCTATGTATACAGCATATGTATGTATACAGATTACTTGTATGCATGACCCACTTCACAAGCTAATTTTCAATCTATATGTGGTCACCGGTGTTAAAAAGCAGAAATACATGCATTTGATTACTGCTGTTAAAATCAGACTTACTCAGAAAGACCTTTGAGTCTTTCCCCAATTTGAAATATAGGTTCACTGATGTCACGACATGGATAGTCAGAGAGGACCACGAGATTGTCACAGTCTATAAATAATAAAAAAAAAAATGTTAAAAACAACACTCATAAATGTGGGTTTAACAGGGAGACTGAAGCTAGCGTCACACTTCATCATAGTAAATATTTCTTAGTATAGAATATTTCCCTTATTTTTTAATAAGTTAACAATGAGTCTAACATACCCTTGTCCTGTGAATACAATTCAGCTCCTTATAAAATCTACAGTCTTTCATATTGCCTTACTGTATACGCCAGTGTTTCTCACTCATTTATGCAACAGCAAAAATATGAAACTACATTTGAGGGTTTAGATTTGATGAGTTTTTGAACAAATTGACAAAACAGCTGCCAAAGAAAACACACAATTGGACATTTGACTAAAAATCATGTGTGAAAATGTGACGCGTTTAGCCCTAGATCATTATATACAGCTAAAATGACTTAGCTTACCTTTGAACATGTCAAAGCCGTCAGGATCAGCGTCTCTCTCTTGCTTTCTTTTCATTACATTCCCCATAATGGCTGTTCAGAGCCACCGCTCTATAGACACTGGAATTGATCATTCATAGTTTACATTAATAAACTGCATGAGACTTCACATGTAACTGTCTAACACAGGCAACCCCTGTTCAAATTGAACAACTTCCCTTTAAGAAACTACAAAACTGGAACTGGAACAGGGAAGCTGTGGGGAGCACAAGTTAACCACCATTTCCACTCGACTCCTTCTGACAATGTGAATTCAAAATCAACATGCATTTACAATGCAACCCTTAAATTTAATGCGTTGTCTTCATCCTTTTCCTATTATGAGTCTATAGAACTACTGCCATGTTTGTTTGTGATCAACATTTGGCATTGTAGCGCAACTTCCATGAGAGAAACAAATTAGCATAGAAATAGCAGCAGTTATATGAATGCTCCCTGTTGCAGTATGTGCCCATAGATGAGAGTTAAACATACAATAAATATGAATAAATATTTTAAATGTTCATTTTTATATTGACTGAAAGGGTCAGACTTGCCAAACACAAAATCAGTTTTCTTACCTTTCACGCAAAACAGTTACATGTCCACTTTTCCACCCAGAAAGCAAAGTTTCTTTTCTGGTGGACGGCTCACAGTAAAGTTGAAGCAGGTGGGTTGAAGTGAAGAAACACAGTCTGACAGCAGGGCTGTTGCATTCTAAGTGACCTGTGACGCTTTGCAGGCTTATCTAAGCCAAGCACTGGTCTACAAATAACAGCTCACGGCCGCAGGCTTCCTCTGCCAAAATGAGGAAGACTTTAACTGTGTTTCATTAAGCCCCTTTACATGCACCGACAGAAATTCCTTACGATGGATTTTTATGCAAACGATAACTGCTAGAATGCAATATTTATTGTTGATTATAGGTGCATGTTTATTTGAATAAGCTATTCTATGATCTCACCGTCATTGAGTGTTGTGCAACTTCCTGTATTTGGTAGTGGGTAGGTGTCTTGTAGGCGTTTGTGCTCTTTTTTAATATGCAAACTTACTGGCCAGCAAGACTATGACATTGTCCTCTTGACTATGACAAGTCCTCTTGAAAACAATAAAACACATTTTTAGGATTTAAATTATGACTTTCCATATGCATATAGGTCTGTCTGCCTGTGCTTGTGTGTCCATTATGTTTGTTCAAGCTACTTTTGTGTTTGAAAAATAACATTACACATCTGTATATCTCTAAACCTTGTAGTGGGGATTTAATCTTACAGCTTTCTTGTCACATTAAATACTGGAAAGTTTCGTACTGTATATATTATATACAAAAAACACATTGTTCAAAACTTAAAATCCCTATTGCGAGAAAATGAAAACAAAAACAAGAAGTCGGCTAGCATGCAAGACACTTAAAACTGTATTATACATAATTCAGTTTTACAGCATCTCATTTTCTGTCATAATTGTGAGTGTAGGAGTAAGTTTTCGGGCAGCATGACGACCCTTCCTGTCTAGTCGGCACGTTCTTATCAAATCTGACATTAAAAATTGTGCAGTTCTGTATTAAACAACAACCTCAAATTAAATTACATCATTTTATTCTGACTTGACTTTCAAGTACTTGTCCCAAGTACCTGATTTTGTCAAAGCCTTGACTATCATTTCTATATTTCACAAATTGGTTATCAGGTGATAGACATTTAATCAAATAGCATCTACAGTTTACCACAGTAACACGTCTGCTACTTGTCTTTAAAAAGATTTTAAGGTAGATAGACGCAAATGAGTTGCAACATTTGCATTTATCATCATACTAGCTGCCATCTTTTAATCATGTTTCCTGTGCGCTTTCACAGACACAGACCCGAGTTTTCATACGTGTGAAAGACCAACAATTCAACACTGACCCACATTGTTGTGCTGGACATTTAGTCTGGATCTGGAGTAGTTGGTGGATACTTTGCCAAAATTACAAAAATGTTTGATAGATTATGTATCTGTATCACTGTTGTACTGAAAAACAATTAAATTTAAACTTCGCTGCTTGTACAGTGTTTTTTAATAGTATAGTACAGTACACAAATAAACAAAAATACAAAAAGAAGAATTGTAATTCGCTACAATTACACAATACAAACACTTGCAGCAGAACATGTTGTCATCCTTGCGTTGTGATATTTGTCTTAGGATAATATAGCCATGACTTTCTGTTCAAGTGTTACAATAGTGCAAAAAATTGCAGCAAGCCAAACTTAACAGGAAATGTCACAATCATGTTAAAACCATATCAACACATCAAAACGCACAAAACGTTTAGAGAATACTTAGATGAGAAAAATAGCGAAAACTGCAGGATGCATGCAAACATATTTTGCTTCTTAAATATTTATCAAAATGTAAAACTTGCCTTGACTTCCCTTGTTTTCGTGGAAAATGAGATTACACACTGTTGTGTCTTCCTTACAAATAGATAAGCAGAAACAGGACAAACTTCTCTTTATTCTCAGCATAATTAAACTAAAAAAAAACATCATAACGCTTCTGTCAAAGAAACTTTTTTGAAGGCTTAATTTTTCTATTAAAACTTGTTTTCTTTGCATTTTGACTTGAGGTTGGATTATTCAGAAATAAGCAATCTATTCATTTATGGCCAATAGCTACACACTGATACATGCCATTATCACAAATCGGTCTCTCCATTTAGTCTGTTTAGATCACAACCGTTTTCACCTAAACTCCACAACATGCGTGACTTACAACAATGAAAACTAGCCTCTGGAATTTATAAGTCTATCTGCCAAACTATATATAGGGCCTTTATCCTGCTGCAAAACCACAACAATCATAGTTCTCTGATTGTCTCTCACAGTTCTCTTACAGAGTTCTCTGTAAGCCATTAAACCTATATCTTAACCTATACTTTTACCTATATCTTTAACCACGTCTTATTTTTATGTCCGGTATAATGAGACGAATTAATAAGGACAGGGTTCTAAATATGTCCACACAAGACCACAGCAGACACCAGCCCCTCATTTAAACTCCGGCCACAATGAGTGCAGGCCTTAGTGGAAACTATGACATAAGACAGGTGATTGTGTCACACTGGCAAAAACACATGACAGATTTCAGCTACTCTAACTTTATATCATGCATCCTATTATGTTTATGCCTTTGTGAAAATAATCAAATAGCAATAAAGTATCTCATCGCTCTGTGAAGAAATGAGAGATAGTATATCAGATAACCTGAAGTTAAGTACCAAAATCCTATAACAAGCCCCAGTGCTTGGTTTTGTTTACTACCTGCATCTCATACATCAGTTTTAACAGCCCATTACACCCTGTTAATCTGTTCTGCAAACATAGTATTTGTTCACTGAAAACACCTTTACGCTCCAGTTTTGTTTTCCAGTAAGTAGAGGGTCTGTTTTTAGACCAGAAGGGGGCGCAAGACACGCTATGGCTGGTATGGCCAGTGTCTGACAGTTTTGCAAAACATATGTTATACATATGTATACGCTTTAGGGGTAAAAGGCTTGTTTTAGATATTTTTTAATAATAGGTGGAAAATATTGCAAAATAAGATTTTTAGCTGTGCTTGACTTGCAACCATGTGACATTGTGTTGCTCATTGCATCACATGTGCACAAATATGCAGTATAAACACATTGCTTTTATAGATCATTGCTGTGCTGCAAAATAACATAGGTCAATATTTAAGTTTATTAAGTTTAATATTTTAAGTTTCAGTTACACCCATTTACACCCGTGCACACCCATGTTGTGTTTTGGGCGAAACAAACATACTTTGTTTACTAACAGGTATTACAAACAAAGCAATCCCTCTATCCAAAGACAGAAAATTGTCTGCAAACATTTTGGTCAGGATTGAAACCCTCCAACTGTAGGTAAACTCAGGCTACATTGTTCATAGGCTAGAAACTGTTCGGTTTAAACACAGTCTCTATCAAATGATTATAAATGACCAAACAGACTTGTAAGACAGGAGCTCATTTTGACAGTATTAGTGCCATAGAATCACAGCATCACACACTTCAGAAGCAAACAAAAACAAAACATACAGAAGCAGCAAACAGAAGTATAAACAAAATAAAGCAACACTCACCATCTGTGGGTCCAGACCACCTCCTGCGTAAAGTCTTAACGCATTATTAACAACAACAGGCAGCATCAGATGGTGAAAGCGAGCGGACTCTGTAACTTCCATAGTCATTCCCAGTGTGATCCAGACACACCAGTGTGATCCAGACACACCGGAATGCACCTGAGTTGGGTTGCTGCATTTAAAGAGACAGCATGCCCCAAAAATGTCAATTCTATCATCAATAACTTCAGGGATGGGGAACCATGTGAACTGGAAGCCGGTTTCTTGCAGACTTCAAACCTGCTGAGACTCACCTGCCTGTAGCTGATTAGATGGTTCAGCTGCGTTTGATTAGGATTGGAGCTAAACTCTTGGGAAACTGGCCTTACAGGAACAAGGGTCATTCCTGACTTTATCTTACGTCATTCCAAACCAATATCGCTCCATGGAATTCAAGAGTAAAAAGTTTAGGGGAAAAAACTTATTTGCCTTGGTTACAGTCATGCCAATATTTCCTATATTCAATTTAAATATTTTGACATTTTGACAAAATTGGCCATTGTTTTTGCTCTTTAGATCATATTTAAATTTGATCTTGACACATTATTGTTCACATTTGTCATTTTAACAAAACTGTCTTAGTTGTATAGATGCAAGTAATGATGTCAAATATGTAAGAAATTGTGTATTGCAACTCATTGTACTGCTGGTGTACAGTTTGTAATGGCAACGTGTTTTCCATTGATAATTACATTTATACTCTTGAATAGTTATTAGATGCAGTTGCAAAGATGTAAATTCAACCCATTTATAGATGCAAACAGTTTTTGTCAGAACATAAACTATAAATCTTGATTAATGATTTCATCAAGCCATTGAAACAAAGTCACAAAAACTAAAGTAACAGGTTTTTTATTTTCCTTTTTTAAATAAATACAAACTGTTATTCAGTTACAAATGCAGTGCATTCGGTTGTTGTACATCTTTACAAAGACAGATGCCTTACAAGCATTTGTTTTAGTGTGCGTGGAAGAGCGAGTTAATTATATTCACGTCTCTGTCTTTCAATTCCTTCTTTATTCTTTCGAAACCTTGAGAAAAATGATCCGGTCCAAACGGAGATTTCCATGGCACATTTTTGTTCTGTTGTGCTTGATTGCATAGAAAGAATCATTACAAACAAAAACACAACAAGACATCTTTCTTTCGCATTCTCATCCTTATCTACAGATCGGTTTCGTTGAATAACTAATAAAAGTATTACTTTTTAACATCCTTATAGTAACATTTGGTCCATTAAAAATCACATTTAAAAATAAATTGTTAAGAGCATCAATCACTGAGTTACCGATATAACCCAAAATAATGAAACACCTTTGAAAAATCAACTTATGAGCAAATCCATTTTTGTTTGCAAGGTAGATTAGCATCATGAAAGAACATTTACTTTGTGGTCCACCAAATCCCTTATGCATTCACTGAGGTCCATTTAAACATGTACAGAAAATTATTATGTACTAAAACTAGCATGTAAAGTTGTAATACTATGTGACAAAAAAGAGCCATTTACAATCTGATGAGTGATGCTACAGTCAAGTATATGGGAATGTAAAGAAGAAAATACAGAAATGTACATACGCTTGCCTTTTCAGTGCCCACCCTATTTGTTGTTGACCATCACAGTGACTCTGTGCTGCACTGCCTCTAACAACACAAAAACAGCTGTTGTGCAGACAAAAAACAAAGAAATGGCTGCATTGTCCCGTACTTGTTCTACTTTATCCAATCCTTCCCCAGGAAATACAGTCTTAAAAACAAGACACTTGGTGAAAATGCTTTCTGACAGAAAACATGGAGTCAAACCCTGAGAGAATAACCATCAGAGCTGGTGACTTGTGGTCCTGTTGCGTGTAGTTAGTGGCAGCGCAGCACAGTCTGAACACAGAAGATAACGCGTGTGTGATATCGTACCGAAACCGTGGTCGGCTGTCTAACAGGACACTTCAGTGGACTTGGGACCCTGGTCCACAGAACTGTCCATGGTGTCAGTGTGCGAGCGTCCACGCTGGTTGTCGGAGGTGTGGGCTCGGCTGCGACCCTCGTTGGTGTGGGAGCGACTGCGGTTGCCTTCGTTGGTGTGTGACCTGCTGCGGTTGCCGTCGAAGGAGGTGACGCTGGACCCGGATGCTGTGCGTGAACGGACCAGGCGGGTCATGCTGGCAGCAGGCACTGAGAGCAGGGGAACATTGTGATATATGATCATACATAATTTGCCTAATAATTGCCACCACTTGAGGGCAGCAGAGCTCAACAGTAGGTTGTTATTCACTTTTTGTTGTAGACAGACTTTGTGCCCACATTGTGGCTTGGAAAATGCATCATGGGTAATTTTTTAAAACTGTTTAAAAAGACTATAATAGTATAAAAATATATATAATATATAAAAACTATAATATATAAACTATAATATATAAAATCAGTGTAAATAAATACTTACTGTAACCCATGCCCTGAATAAAGTACTTGAAGGCCTCTGTAAGCTTTCCAGGCTAGAAAATTAAAATTTATATATATATATCAGTATTATATAAGTTAGTTTAACTACATAAACACTTTGATTATATAAACAACCGTTTAGTAAACACAGTAAAACAAGGTGAAATCTAACAGCCGGTTGTAACAGGTGGTCAGCTGGATATTAGAACAATGAACTGTGTTGCATCACTGGTTATAATGAGATCAGGACGCATTTATCCCTAATGATTATCCTGTGCTTTGTTTAAACGTGGGAATGAATCTAGCAGTTATAAACACGATCCATACACACCTGGTCTACCTGGGGCAAGCCTCCACAATCAGCCATCTGAGGAAAGAGAGATGCATTAAATGTTAGCACACACTGAACAACACACACACACACACACATGCGTCAGCGGTTATTCCTCATTTTGGTGTCTGTGATTCACGCAGGTGTCTGAACCACCCAGCGCTCCATTAACCGCACCGCTCTCAGCACTTATTAGTGACAAATAGGCCATTTCAGACACCAGAAACCTGAATCTCTGTCCACATGAGGATAGCAATGGAAAATTAGGTCAGCCAAGGTACAATTTAGCCCTGGAGCTGGTCAGTGTGGACAGCTTCCGCTCTACCTGGGTAAATTAGTCACTAGATAATGTCAAGCTATTTGTAATCTTATCAGTGACTGACTTTTCCATGTTGGTAATAAACACAGGTCATTCACCTTAAGCAGTGTGGTTCTGGTTGGGTCCAATTTAGTGTTGCACTCAACCTGTACAAGAACACAAACAATTACCATAGACTATAATATGCCACAGACATGAGTTGTGGTAAAACAGTATATACCCCGGTATAGATTTGAATAGTAAACGTAATAGAAATCTCTGCTTCAATGGCGAGATCCTAATTTTAATTTTTACATACCACAACATCCACTGCAGGAGAACTATCTCCAACCACAAGCAGCGCAGGACACCTGAGAACAGTGACATCATTAAAAATGACAAAAAAACCTCCACATTTTAGAAAAAAAATATTTTTATTTCTTTTCAGACTTACTTTAGAGTTCTGACATTGACATGCCCACCAGATACAGGCCTCTCGATTTCTAGGTCTCGTCGGCTGTTAAGCAGACAAAATTGTTGGTCAAGCGTAACTGCATCGCTACTTTGTGAACATTGTTTTTAGCAGAAACTGTTGGTGGATGTGCTGCGCTTACCTGTTGTAGGCCTTGACAAAGAGCTGCAGATTGAAAGGGTTCATGTCGTTCACAACATGGTGACGGTATCGGCCAATGAGGTCGTGGTTTAGCTGGATTTCCTCCTGTAAAAATAACATAAAAACATAGCAAGAATCAATTTCAATGTTAGCATCAATTAAAAAATTCTGTAGGCTGATTTTTGCGCTAAAATTGACCAACCTTTCCGAACAGATGAGAGATGATCATGTCGGGCATGGCATGAGTCCAACCAGAGATCTGTAATGTATGTAAATTTAATATATGTAAATGTAATGTATGTAAATGTTGTCTATGACAGACAAAACTATCAACGTATGTAGCACTCACTTTGTGTGCTGCCCAGTCCATCCATCCCTCAGCACAAGGGTTGATGTTTATTAAAACAAGGCCCTCCACCATGTTTGGATAATCCAGCTGTAATGAAAGCAACATTTGTAAATATCTGCTAAAGAATGTTTTACAGTGGCAACAAAAACGTATAATTCATTAAATAAAAGCCTTCAAATTGAGCAGACATTTACTAAACACACATCTATTTATATAACAAGGAATAATTCTTAGCGGCTAAACAAACCAAAATTAATGGCTGCATCCACAGGACAACAAACCCTATTAAACAATCTGTCCTGCTTTAATTGAAATGCAATGCAACTATTAAAGATGCCAAACTCACAGCAAACTTAGCAAGGATATAAGCGCCTGCTCCAACAGCCAGACCTATCACACTCTTCAACCTGTGGGCATTTAAAACAACAGTTCATTGGTTTGAAAATCCCGATTCCAGTTCACAGCTTCATTTATAAGCAACAAAACATCTCACCCAAAATGTTTCAGGATTGATGGAAGAGTCTCAGACAGTTGGTCCATGGAAGGATATTCATACCTATAAAACAAGGTCAATGTTATGGTTCTGTGTCCTATATTTACTACACGGACCTCCACCTACTCCTTAGAACACACAACACCTCACCCTGTGGAAAAGGTGTTGGCTCCTTCCTGCTGTCCTGGTGCATCTACATGGCACACAGCAAAGTGCTGCATGATCTCCTGCATGTCCTCATGATTAAATAAGGAGTCAAAGCAGGTTTTGTCTATAGGGGAAACATAATATACACACCTATAAGACGCCTCCTATAGATAAGTCAAATGATCTGAATGTATTGGTATAAAGCATAACAAATGTATGCTTACGGTTCAGTCCAATATCATGGAAGGTGAGGATGACGGGCCGGTCACCCTTAGGAAGTCCTTTCATGGTACAGTGGACTCGGCCATATGGCGTCTCCACATCATGTTCCTGTATCCAACATGGGATTAAAACTGGGATCAGTTACAGGTCCTAAGCTATACACATTTCTTCACACATTCAAATATATATTTTTTTAATTTAATGCAAAAATAAATAAGTTATAATTTATGCCTCAACTACTCACTAAGCTCAGTTTCAGTTATGAGTTTAATGTACCATTTAAAACATGTTGCAAACAAGAAACCTTTGATACTGTCACGTCTGTGTATGAACCACAGATCAATGGTAAATATTTCAACACTCTTTGCACTCAAAGTCTGGCTCAAATGTGTAATCTCAGCTCACAGTCCATCACAGTGTCTGCCTAAGTATAATATTCAACCACACCTACCAACTTAACAAAACCCAAATTATGAAACAGACAACATCAACTCCATTTATCATAACTTTACACATGCTAAAATACTACACTAGGAGAATGACAATAACAACACAACCTGCATGACTATACTCACAGAAACTTCAATCTCAAATACTAATTCCATATCAGAGTCTTCCAGAACCATGATTGCGGGTCGTAACTAGTAGCTGTGATGAGAAAACGCTTCACAGTGGGAAAGATCCGATTGCAAGTAAGCTTCTGTATACGTGATGTGACAATATTCAGTGCTGCAGTGTTTTATACCCCATAAGCCTGTGCTCCCAGCATGCTTTGCACCAAGATCAAAACAAGCTAATTCTAATCAGAGACATCCGTAAATTGGATCAGTCTTGTCAGACGCTTGAGGTGGCATGCAGTAGGCCATCGGAAACTTCTGGTGGGAGTGCCAAACCAAAATGCAAAAAAAACACTGGTGCATAATTGGGTCACAGTGGAAAATTAATAAGCAATAATAATAATAATAGATAATAATAGTTTAATGGAGCCTAATAGAACCTATAGCCTAAGAAATGTCAGCACATGGTCATCAGCACATGGTATAACAGTTCCCTGCTGAACAGATGACCAACACAGACTGGCAAATGCAATCAATTCAAACAGCATGTTACAATAACACTTCCAACAAAAATCTAATCTACATCTAAATCTACAGTATCCTGAAACTTATAAACACTTAAAATTAAAACCAAACATTCATAAAACCCAAGCAATCATAACTCAACTCTGTAAGTGATTGACAGAATAGAACTATAACTTTGTTGCAGTTAATTTACCACTAGTGATTTATCACTGACCAATAACATCCACTGCAAAGGTGTCAATAGGATAGAGCGTTAGTCAAAGATCAACAAGCTGACAGTGCAGAAACTTGTTCTGCTGCCTCATGTTCAAACACAAGCTTGTGAGACATTCAAATAACGTCTTTAACACTGACATGGTTGTAACACTTAGTCTTGTATACTGTCTGAACACACACATATGTTGTCTCCCCATTGGCACTAATCTCTTTAAACGGGACAAGCCCTACGTGAGCTGCTCGGGCAGATGGCTGGTGCATGGCAGAGGTCTTTTATTAAACACATGACCTGCAAACTTCAGGGCTTTAAGCGGTGTGAGGATAAACGCAAGTCTTCACATTGGTAGCTTCCAATTGGCTATAATCACCAGCTATTCTTATTTGAGGCACTTTGTAAAGACATCCATGAGCAAATCTCTATATTCTGCTTTGTTTTCTAGCTAATTCTATGTTCATTGTGTTTAAGTATGTGTGTATATACACATACATTTTTATATAGTGTATATATAAATATATATATATATATATATATATGTGTGTGTGTGTGTGTGTGTGTGTGTGTGTGTGTGTATTTTTCTATTTACTGCAAAATCATTAACAGAATGAAATTCACCATTAATTTTTATAGAATCAATGTAAGGTAAGCCAACCTCTGTGGTCATGCAGTTTGGCAGTTTCTGGGCATACATATCACAAGATGGCAACATTATTGGATTCAAAACTGTGTCTATAATATGTTCAATAATATACACATATTTTCTATACAGTGTATATGACAGTACATGACAGTTCAAGCTGCAAAAGTAGCAAACCATAGCAATGATAAAAGGAAATACTTGCCCTAATCGCCAGCTGTTGGACTGCCTCTTTAAGCCCCTGGAAGAACAAAACAATGTAGGTTATAATCTGACAACATCAGTTCACTGCATTCTCACTGCAAGTCTAGACAAAGATATCTGTGTTCATACTTGCAAGTCCTTGTCGACAAGCAGAGGCTTCGACTCAACAACTTGGATATCATCCATTCTCAATGCTGATGACACCTAAAGGTATGAAGATGACAAACACAACCATGTTTATTTAGAAGCACTTCACATAGTTCCACAATGTTTCACCAGTTTATATAAGTATCAAATAACAGAACAAGAAGTTCCACTTCATTTGTTGTTTTACGTTGATCTGCAGCCTGATTTGTTTAGGGGCGAGTGTAAAATGCCCATCATGAAGCGTCGTTGAACGTTGATGCACATGCAAATGGAACGCGAGCTTGAAAAGTGTCTTTGTCTGGCTGAGGTTTCTGAAGGTCGCATGTCAGGCTTTTCCTCTGTTACAGGCCTGGAGGCTACACACAGGAAACCACTGACACAGCTGCTTCCATAACTCCCTGCAGTCCCTCCACCCTTTTATCACCACCCGTTTGTAGCTGTGCTCCAAAAGGCTTTGTTTTCCATCATCCCACAGGTTCAGAAAGGAGTGTTCCTGCACAGAACCGCTCCAAAGCAGCGGTTCTGATTCAAAGTGGAATTCTAGGAACCAAGCCAAGCTGCTTATCAGAAGGCATTTCTGGGTTTGAAAACCATTGTAACATTGTGCATCGTATGGCCACAAAAAATTCCTTCTCAGAGTCATGTGAGAAATTCTTTACAAACACCAGACTATATATGGATGCTTAAAGTTACTTATAGCCAAAAAGCTACAGACATGGTGGCTGCGACCAACAGGCAATGGTTAGCAAGCAAGTAGGTCACCTGCTTGTTTTTAAGCTATGCGCCCTTATGATCCCACTTGTTTAATCTTTTACCTGGGAGTGGCAACATCAGTACCGTCTCAGCAGGATATACAGGCAGTGTAACATAAGGACAGAGCGTGCATTTCTCATGACCTGAAACACTTACCATTAAAACACCTGACATCAGACATCCACTACCCCAGTTTGCAATAATAAAACTAATATTTACTTTTCAACTTTATATATACTTATATGTATACTAGTAATTAATGTAAAATGTATGCTAACAAAAATTACCTAAAATATTTACAAAATAATCTGACTCAACACTTGTTGCGACACAATCAAACCACACAATTGTTTTCGTTTAGTTGTGAAAGAGGGGCGCCGAACCAGCAGCGCAGATCCACACCGCACTGCAGAGGAAATATCTGTTTCACTTCCCATAACTGTTTTGTTTTCTTTACCATTCAAATCTATCCTCTCAGAACTACAAAGAAATTGAAATGAATAGCCACAACGTCACAGACACTATTGTAGTTCTGCAAACCTCTGTAATCTTTTAAAGCATTTGTTTAGCCTTTGAGGTAGTGAATTAAAATACTACGACTTAAAGTAATTGAAGTGCAGAAGGAAATGTAACTAGAATCACAGCGGAAGAATCATATATGCTAATCTTAGAAAAGCAGAAATCTGAAGAAACAGTGAGCGCTTCCCTTAATCTTTGAGAATTAATGTATTTGCTTAAATCCGGAAGTGTGGACTAAGCTTGTGTAGACCTACATTTTAAAATAGTGAGAGACATCCAACATCAGGTATGTTAGACTACAGATCACTTGCTCAACTACAGCATATATGCAGTTATCTATAATTGCCTCTATTCTGTACTTTTATCATAATGTTTCCATGTAGGCCCGAGTTTACAGTATTAATAAGGTTTTAAACGTATGTTATGTTATGCTTCCTGTTCTTGTTTAATATTTGACACTGTTATTAAAAAAGTTAAACAATCCTGTAGTCATGGCAACGCAGCCTGGTTAATATGTAACATTGTACTGTAAACAGGTTACATTGCTTGACTACAAGATTAGTCTTAGTTTTAACATACAACGCTGCCTTTATTTATGTTGTATTTTAATACCAAAACAAAACAAGCGAAAGACAAACAAAAACAAAGCTTTCACGTTCGAGCAAAGCTACAGGTGGTGACAAAACACAAACCACAAAGGACTTTAAACATGTGCAACACATTGCAAGACTCTACCTGATATTTAAAGTGGTAAAATGACACACGATCGTGTACAAGTTTGTTACAGTGAAGTATATGCTGCTTTTTTTCAATGAAGTTGGTCGTTGTTTGTTGACGTGCGTGACGCACGTGACACGCACTTACGCAAACCCACGTTTCTATATAGATTATTAAAGCACATTATAAAAGCATGCAAATGTTTGCTTGTTGGTGTCTCGTGCTGAAACGTTTAACTTAAACTTGTTATTTAAACAGACATATCATTTACGACATTTAATTTTTTAACGCTTTGCTAAATGTGTATCTTGTTAAGTGAGGCGATACTTGGCAGAAGTAAAAAGACAGAAGCGTGAAAATGATAAAAAAAAATCATATAAAAACATATTTCATGACTCACCGGTTGATTGTCCAAAAATAAAAACTCCTCCCTAAAAAAATCAACGTGAATAGAAATGTCTGGATTTAACACCTCAGTGTTTAAAGCTGCAGACAGGATGTTCTGGCAGTTTTATAAAGATGTTCAGTCGGTCCTGCCCACTCCGTCTATTGGGTAACTGCAGAGAGTCAAGCCCTCCTTTCAGCACTGCATGAGATTTGACATTGTTATTGTTATAGGAAATAGTTTAAACCAGGGCTAATTTTTGGCATTGGACTATAACTGGTAACTGGATTAGGTAACACAGTAAAAAACAATGTAAATTGGACTTGCATTTCCATGCTGTTTTTGAGGCATGTTGTCATTTCTTATAAACTTTCAATTTATAGTTGTAATGCTTTCTATGATTTAACACTTATTGTTTTTATCAATAAATTCTTGTTTACAGGACTAAATGCCTTTGTGAGTGAGTGAGTGAGTGAGTGTGTGTGTGTATGTGTGTGTGTGTGTGTGTGTGTGTGTGTGTGTGTGTGTGTGTCCTCTCCAATCACACAATACCCTCACTGTGTTTAGCTAATATGAGGCTGTGATAACAAAAACATCCACAATGGGCACATTGCACACAAACCCCTGTTATGCAGATTAACTCTCAAGCACCATTTACACCATAAACTGAATTAGAGTTCAAAACAAATGCAAACTGAATTAAAATTCTTTGTTCAAGACTTTTGTCAGACCAGGAAACCAATGCAAGCAGCTCATAGTTATTTTTAGGTTCTTCTTGTTATTATTGGGGAGTTTGTTGATGTTTTAGCTGGGCAAGCAGCCAGGGTAAATTCTATTGTTGTATTGTGGAAAAATACTGAAAGCGCTATTAACCTGACAAGCTTTATTATTATAAAGGATTTACAGGCAAATGCATGGTGAATCAAAGAGTAGTTTTCTTTGGATTGTAAACCAGGTTAAACAGTATAATAACTGATAAGAATTGTGGACTTTTACCCAACAAGATAATGTCTCTATGTACTCACCAAGTTTTTTAAATGAAATTCTGTGCTACACTTATTTTGTGTCAAACATCTTCATGCAGTTGAAATTTAATCTAAAGTTTAATCTAAAAACTTGCAATAATATTTGCGGCCATAAATAATGAAAGCACAACTCTTAAAGGATGTCATTGAATAATGTTAGAAGTCTGTGGAAAAAACAAATGGTTTATTTGTGGTCACGTGTACATTTCTCACTTTTCAGTCGCGTCCATGTTATTTACAAAATTTGGGTTCATGACATTGGATTTTGTTCATTCACCTCATCTTAAAATAAATAGTAGGTTTGCATATTAAACACCTAATGTCTGGTTTGCACAACATAGATGTTATGGGATGTTTTAAAATGAACAGACAAAGACCTCACCTCGCATCAGAGAAATATAAGGAATAAAAAGGCCTTTTAAAT
>JBAJNP010006783.1:0-24518 GCA_036877545.1 Yasuhikotakia modesta | reverse complement strand
CATGCCATTTCTCCTGCCATGCGCTCCTCCACATGCTTTCCTGTTAAAAACTTTTGGTTTTAACTGCTTCAGCGTTTCACAAAGGCTCTCGTCCCACCACTAGCTATTTGGCCAAAACATATGGTTTACAGACCTCTCAGAGTCCACCAACAAAACTGGAATCAGTTGGCCAGAGAGGCCTATTTATATGCTTTAAGCCCCACCTCCAGGGAATACCAACACAACAAACTAAAATAAACACAACATAACAAGGCTTAAATTTCCTGACAGAGAAGTAAAAACAGGACTATTGTTGTGTGTGTGGCATTTTGTATTTTAAGGAAAATTAGCTATTGTACAAACAAACTATGAAGAATAATTAATCATGATAAACTAAGAATAAAAATCTACACAACGCCTTCCAGGTTGCAGGCAATGCACAATATAAGTGAAATGAGAGCATGTTTTAACAGGCTAATCTTTGAAGCGTTGTCTTTATAAAAGGTCACAGATGTTTACACACTTGAGTTGCATTGATTTTGTATTGCTGTTAGAATGATTTGACTGTATAGTCAACACTTTGGTAATTAGGGTTTGCATTGGCAAACATCGACCCTGTTCAAATATATTTATCTTCCAAGAATGAAAATTTAGAATGTGAAGATCTACTCAAACATACAATGTGTTATGTATTTCTGTGTATATCATATATGTTTAATGTTAAAAGCCATGTTTCTCATCCTAGCAGTCCTCCTAAAATAATGTTTTAACTGCTGTTTATTTCTTAAACAGTATTGGCCCAGTATTGCATTGTGGGCCGTTTTTTACAGCTAATGTCTGGACAGTGTTGACTCCAGTTAAGATGTTTCATATTAATGCCTATCAATCAATCTGTAGGTTATTTAAAAAGTGTTCATAAATAAATAGCAATAAATAACAAAGCACTTTAAGATGAGCACTATATATTATTTGGACTCTGCATTTGTTAATACAGTCTTCTGTTCTTTCTCATATCCTGTGAATGGTCGAAACGGCTTAAACCTCAATCTTATCAGCCAGGAACCCAAAATAGAAAATGAAAATAGGCTATTATTTTCCTGAGGTAGAGGTTTAACCATATTCAAAAACAAGCCTGGCACTCTTAGCATGATTGTGTTTAATGCAAGTAGTTTAAAATGTAGAATTACAGGATTTGCTTTCATGCTTTAAACAGTTTAACAGTTTATAAACAACTATAAGACTATAAATAACCGTATTCTTTGTCTGCATGTAATCACTGTCAAAAGTTACATAACAAACTGAAGGCTTACGGTCTTTCCAAAGCAACACAGATTTTTTTCAAGTTTTAAAAAGCTGTGAAGCAAACACAATCTGTGTGTTTTTCCGTGTAGTTGGTTTAGGAAATGGTCTAGATAGAGAGTGGCTACATTGAAGAATCCAAAATATACAGTGCTCTGTAAATTGTTTAAAGTTTTGGTAGTTACATATATTACATTCCATTCTTTCCAACGTCTGTTTTTACTCTAGATGAAACACTTCAGGCTTCATACGCAATGATTATTTACACAATATAAAGAGCTACATCCTGTAAAAAATATACATACTGTTTAAACAATATATACTCATCATATGTATGTATTCAATATCAAGTTGTGTAACGGGCCTCTCAGAGTGCAAAGTACAGTTTATGGGGGTCTGAGTTATGGCAGAGTCTTTGAGTGTTTGGTTTGTGCTATAGTATCTGTCCTGGAATGTCAGCCAGACATGGAGTTTATGGGTGAGAGGGGTTTACCACGAATATGTGGGCCTCGTGCAAACAGCCTCTTTAATAAGATGTCTGTACGGATGGAAATGAAATCCAGTGACTTTTTTGGTTTGTTGCAGAGCCTCTGATTAATTGCAATTCCAAACCAGATGGCGGAACAAGTTGTTTTTCCTAACACTTCTTTCGTAGAATGTGGCTGGGACAGGAGGAGGCTGGAGATTTCATTTTTAGCATTAAAAGCGAGGTTAATATGTTGTTGCCCGTGCTCTGATATGTTACGCAGTTGGTGACCCAAGGTCAGTTCCGCTGTAAGAGATATTCCAATTTCACTCTCTCCTTCTCTTCCCATTTCCTGTCAACTTCTGTTTACAATTATTAAAAGGAATTTTTTTCCTTTTTAAAAAATTTTTAGAAACATTTTATGTGTTTATATGCCACTGTAATTAAACACAAAAATTCTTGTGTTGCATACAAAATATCCTGAGAAGTGTCTACACTGACAGACGAGAAAGAAAAGATCAAAAATGAATAATTTTCAGGGGACAAAATCCAATTGATTCAAAATATATCAGGTTTTTGCAGCATAGTGGGTCAGAGTTCTACTGAAACCTGCCCTTTAAACGCAAAAAGCCCCGGCTGAAATAGACAGTTTATGACACTGGGTTAAGTTACAGGAAGTGAGAGGGATATGAGCAAAACTCCACAGATCTATTACATAAGTGATAGTAAGAGCGAGGTTAAACTGCTTTTAATAAAGAGTATGTTTGTTTTAATGAAGTTAAACTGGAAAATACAGTACTAGTACTAGTGTCTTCATTTTATAATGTGTAAAATATTAGTGCTCATTGCTTGTTAGTAAATGGTGTGAGCCTTTAACCTGGAAACATTCTAAATGTCAGACCAAACAGAACATACATTTTCACACGCTTAAACTCCCAGAAGTGGAAGAGTGAATGATGCCAAGGAAAGTTTCAGCCACTGTTTCAACAGGAAATGGTGTGACATGTCCCCTCCTCGCTGTTACCATGGGCCCATATCCTTTAACTTACTGAATGTATCCAGTTTGCTTTTTTACAGGTGAACCTCGATAACAATGTGAAATATATAAAACTTCCTGACAAGTTCAAATGGACCAACTCAGATTAGATATTGACTCTTTCCGGTTCTGAGATGGGTCACTGGGTGAGTCGGTTATAACCGGGCCAGTCCAGTTTTAGGAATCTGTCACAACTGAATGCAGCTTTGCAGAGGGATGTTAAAGGTGGAACTGTGGAAAGATTAGATCTGGCAACTATGTTTAAATCTAAGAGTCAGAGAGAGAATAGAAGAATAGTCAAGATTTTTATAGTCATTTTTTTCATAGTCAAGTCATATTTAATCTTTATTCTGAATCATTTGGAAACTGCATGAGGGTGTATTTTTGCTAGAACAGTAAATGCTATGAAATAATTTCTCACAGAGTAAATCACTCTGGACATTATAATAAACACAGTCTCTGGCATCATACACACATGAAAGCAGACAGTCTTTCTCTATGCGAGCAAAAAGAAACTGACAAGCTGTTTGGTTTAACAGACGCCAGGATGTGCTTTCAAATCAACAGCTTCTCATGAGAAATGACCTTTAGGACTACAACAAAAGGACACAAATGTTTACATATTCTAGAGAAAACCCAATGACCAAAATCTATAAAAATGTCATATTTTTACATGGTTGTAAATTGAATACCATGACGTAAAGTTACTATAGCTATAAATAACTGCTAATCCATTGCAAATATGTAAAAAATATGTAACTAAGAAACGTTTCACATGTTGCCTTTGGGTGGTTTCAAACTAAGTTAATTTACCACACAGGCAATGTAAGATCAGAAATACTGCTGTGATTTAACCTTTCTAGATTCTATAATAACTTCCCTCTATAATAATTATATTTTTTAAATTATGATGTTTACTTAAAACCTAATAAAAGTTTTTTCCCTAGAACACTACAAACTAAAAATAAATATGACTTTTCCCTTTTCCAAGTATTTTTAACGTTGGTTAACGTTCTAACTTTGTTAAAAAAACTTTCTCCATATATTGTTTATCTCGTCTGTGGCATCAGATCTATTTCTGCTATTGCACAAACATAATCCCAGGATTGTGCGATCAGATACATTTTTAGAAACCTGGTGTCTAAATCTTATGTCTAATCATACATCTAATTGGCCCAAATAGCATAGACACGGAAGGCCTGTCCTACATGTTTCAGTGAGTTCTGCATTCAGTTAGCAGGGCTACAGAATTCAATTCAAGCGTGACATCACAGGCTTAATGGGGTGATTTGGACTGTAATCAACAACCGTCAGTATCAAGTGTAAATGTAGCAGCTTTTCTTGGCAAAGTGGGCCATAGTGTTTGTTCCCATTTCACAGAGAGAAGCTCTACAGCCGGTACTTCATAGTTTCAAAGAAATTTCAAAAATAGTTTCAAATCTGAGAAATGGTTTGTCATGATAGCTCTAAAGGATGCATACTTCCTTATTTTCATCCTTCTTTCTCATAAGATGGTCCTTCTCTACAGAAGGTCTGTGACGCTGTTGGGCATCATGGCGTGTTTACAGAATTCTACACCTTAGATATTTCTTCCACACTGGGTTCTTGTGACCTCCCCAGTAAGGCTTCACACCAGTATAAGCTCTAGGCTTTGTGTTGCAGTGGGTGTTTCAAGGAAACATCTTGAGTTGTGGCTGAGAAGAGAATGAGACACTGCCACACATCCTGAGCACTTAAGAACATCTTGCTTTGACTAGCAGAAGATAACTTCCAAAATCCAATGCATCTTTCGTTTTTACATTTTTTGTTTCAAATTGTATAAAGCACTTTATGTGTGTGTTTTCCATTACGTAATGTTTTAATGTTTCATTTACTGTAAAGAGACCTTCAGCTATATAATTGGTTTGGGACACTCCCATCAATATCCCGTCATACAGCATGTGGGAAGTGTGGAAAAAGGAGGGAGGAAGCAAAAACAAAGTTAGCACTTGTTTTTCTAATCCTCATGTTTAATTACTTACTTGTACAGTCCTGAACTGTATCTTTAACAAATGTGCATAACATTCAAATAGAATGTTATGTGCATTTCAGTACCAAAGAAATTACAAAAAATATATGGAAATAGTTTTTTGCTCCATCTATTTAGTCTCTCACAACAGAATGACTGTTCCAGAGCGTGAGCAGCAATGAAAGTGTCGTCTGTTAAAGCCTTGATATTTACCAGAGCTACACAAGAATCTGACCTTTGTCATATTAGATGAATTACCCATGATGCTTCTAATCATGAAATGGAAAATTTTACACAGCAGAATTTTATAAAAAGTTTAATTGATAAAAGTGTAAAAGTTGTTATATGTAAAAAAACAAAGACTTACATAGGCTACAGCTTTAAAAGACAAGATACAAAACAGAATACAGGTATACAATGAAAAAGTTAAATTGTTATGCTTGAATTGTATTGCCTCTCTTAGTATTTATGAAATTACTTGTGTATGAACATATTAAACACATATTAAAGAAAACAATCACATTTTAAAAAAGACAAAAAATACAGTGTTAATTCGTGTGGTATGTTTTGCATTCATTGTACTGCGTAACAGAAGATGCATTTGTAGAGTTAGAGTATGTAAAATACAACTGAGCAAATATCATCACAATACTTGATTTTAAAATGAAATTTTAAAATGATATCCCATTTCTTCCTTTTGGATTGTTGTGTGTCTGTCCTTGAGTGCTTGAAGCCACAGCTGGTCCTAATTTTAGGAATGTTTGGGAAACGAATTAATGAATGTACAAAAAACAGCCTCCTATCACAAAAACACAGTGATGACGTGTTTCCTAGGTCATTTTTCCTTTAAGTGAATATATCACAATAACAAAAATGAAGAAAATGATCCCGATCACCACTGCAGCAATATTCAGGTTCTTGGTTATCCTGGAACTTTCTTGTGCTCTTGGAGCGTCTCCAAGTGTATTAGCATTGTCTACCTACAACAGCAATAATACTGATAGGTTACCAATAAGGAAAACTGTGTCTTATTAGCAAAATGCTTGTTGTTCTTTGCTAGGTTTATTCAAGTTTAAATAAATGACAGTTGACTTACTCTGCAGGAGTAAACAATAGCTGCAATACCCAGTGGTAAACAGCAACAGAAAGTGTTGAAGATGGACCAGGCAAGATAAGTAGGTGCGTTTGAACGGCCTCCATCCATTTTTCCAAGTTACATAAATCTTTTCCAAGCTGCTTAAACCTGGGATTCGGTGTGTGAGTGCAGAGGCTGGACAGAGGCACTGCCTTAAATAGAGGGGTGGATGCCCTCAAAGGGAGAAAAGAAGGGAGGGTTACAAAAAAAAATCCTTGTATGATTCTCACGAACATTGCTGTGGGCAGACTTCAGTTACTTTTAAAAGCTGTTGCTAACTACAGCACTGTCTACAGCAGTGTAACTATTGTACAAATGTGCTTCACACTTTTTATTAAATATTTGTGGTAAATAATTGGTGTCAGTGGTGAATGTGTGAAGTCCTGTCCTGGCTGACCAGGGTTCTTCAAATCTAATATAAATATAAGATCTAGAATATTTAGTCACAGTTAAAGGCTTGGTTAAGAGGCACACAGATTTTCAGGCACACATACTGTTGCAGCTCCCGTGGTAACAAGGGGGTCTAGTGAGATTGGGTCAGTTGTTATTGGTCTCTTCAAGGATGTTTGATAGGGTTCTGGTTGGGTCGCTCTAGGACATTTATAGAGTTGTCCCTAAGCAACTCTAGGGACTTTTCTGTGTTGTCTTGGGTGTGTGTTTAGTGTCTTTGTTATGTTGGAAGATTAAACTTCAGCCCAGTCTGAGATCCTGAGGGCTGTGAAATAGGTTTTCATTGAGGATGTCTCAGTACTTTGTTCCATTGAGGTTTCCCTCAACCCTGACCAGACTCTCTGCTGAAAATTACCCTCACAGATTGATGCCAAACTTCTTCTGTTTATCAGTTTTATTTGAGAGAGAGAGAGAGAGAAAGAAACCAAAACAACATTATATCGTTTTCAATATAACAGGTCTCAGAATATCCCTCTGTTCATCTTTCCACCGATGTCAGTGTACGTTTTATGGGGCTATTTCCTGTCTTTTCATTATTTTAAAACATAATATTTCAGCTGTTTATCTTTTCTTTTTTCCTTGTTTCTATACTTCTCCCATGTATTACCTCATTGTTTACTTTAACTGAAATAGTAATAAAAGTCATACAGGGAGGAGCTGGGATTGGATTAAGCTGCAGGCACTTTTCACAAAGGAAATCCAAGTAAAAGCAAAAACTGAACACAGACACAGTAACACATGAATCAACATGAACCAATCAAACGTGAGACACATGGTGATGAAAGTAAACTGGAACCAGTTGAGGGCAAATCTGTATTATGGAAACTCATTAAACAGGGGAAGACAAAAACAACAGAGCAACACAAACTCAGAGCCCATAAATGGATTTCAAAATAAGAGGCCTTGGCTTTACAATGAAAACACAACAGATTTTAACACCATAATGACTTTATTTAATATTTCACAGTGAAGCGTTGTTACAAAGTGCTGATATTCCACTCCAATGGTAAGAACACCGTTTGTTTATCTCCAGATAGCTGTGAATCATGTTGACTATTTTTACACAATTGTTTGTCATAATAGAGATAACCTATCCCATTTGTAGTGGTTCTATCATGTTTTTGGTTGATTGTGAACCTATTTTAAACCGGTGGCTGTTGCATATATAGGGCACCACCACACAACATCCTGTCACTAGGGAATATTGGTGTATTCTGGTCAAGAACCGCCCACTTAACTATAAACAGTTCTCCCTCCTCAGATAAAACAAACATTAGACTGTTTAAAGAAACCAATTTGATCCTAATGTGTAATTATAGTCCTAATTTTATAGTCTAAAATTCATTATATATGCCGAAAAATGAAAATCACAAAGTGTTGTCAAACAAAACATCAGTTGATTCATTTTATGCCACTGAATCCATTAATCTATTTCTACTGCATAATTTGAACACAATAAAAAAATTGGCTGCTTTAAAGTAAAAACAGTTCTCTGTTTCTTTCAAAATGTTTTACAAAAAAAGTACAAAATTCATTGGGAAAGATATGATTTATAGTAATGAGTCGTCATCAACAAAAAAGGACAAAAACATATTAGCTACCAAAAGGGGGCACTAAAGTTATTTAAATGCCTTTCAGATTCAGCTAAATTCTTCAGTTGATATTATCAGTACTTAAAAATTAGTTCAGTAGTTAAAAATATTAAGTGCTTGTTATTTTTGCTGTGTATTTGAGAAAGGCCACACAAAAGCAGTGGCACGAAAAAAATGCTATTGTTGTTAAAAACAGTTTGTTGTCCCTCAAAAGGGATGTGGTCCCTGGATATCATTTCACTGGTCAGCATAAGTTTTTTACTTGTGCAGTTTAGCTGAATTTTAATGTAGACTGACAATAAAACTGTGTAAGCCTTTTTCCTTTTTATTTATATAAATTCTCTTTTTGAGGGGGAGCGTCAGTCGGACAATGAATCTAATAAGAAACACATTTAAGTCTGTGTTACATGCAGCCTGGTCTTCATATTGCTGATGTTCATATCACCGGGGGCATGAAGAGTTGTTATGAGGCAGGTTTTGCTCTAAGGCAGATTCCCAGTGATGTTTGAGGGTAAAGATGAGCAGGGCTGGGACTGTGTGTCTTTGCTGCTGAATAAACTCAAGCATGAGGCATGAGGCCAACAGGTTCTCTGTGTGCTGAGGAGATTTTTTTATCTGGTTCTCACCTACATATGCTTTCATATGCAAAGCTGCATTTTAAGAACAAGAGAAAATATGTTTCACATTAGCTTTTGAGGTCAGTCCTTTTAAAACTGTGGCCTTGTCTCAGTAGAGAACCTGTAATTTCTTGTCAAAATGATATTATCCATTATTGGATGTGTGCTTTGGATATTTTTGGATTATGCCACTGAATGCTGTCTAGTTTAGGTGGCTTTGGAAAATACTCTTAAAATAATAAAAAAACAGGTTTAGTAACACTTGTTGGCAGAACACCCCAGAGCATATATCTCAAACCTGCTACTGTCCACCGTATAATGTTAAAACAATGAGAAACAAAAGAGACACAGAAAACAAATCAATGTTAACTGAATAACTGAGTTTTCATTGCCAGGTCACCTTTGACTTGCTCACCAAATTAATAGAATTATTTACAGATACACACACAAACAATTCAGAATACCACCTCACTGGAAATGATAAATGCAGTGGCATTGAGGCCATTTTTAGCTCATAATTCAAGTTCAAATGAAGTGTCAACTTATCAGCTCAAGTGAAGCAAATTCTACTCAAGCTCACAATACAAAATTAAGTGGCAGCCACAAACATTCTGCAGAATTAATGAATTGTTTAAATAAACTACTACAGCAGTCTAAGTATGAACTGGTGCAGACAACTGCATGTCCAGCTGGTGCTGCAGGCATTTTCTGAGGTGTGAGGTAAAAATTAATGGACAATCTTTTACAGCTATATGATTTTTATGTTGTAATGACACAGAGACATAATTCACAAAGGGTTCTGGTTTCTAGAACGGCGTTGTTCCAGTTTTACACATACACTGCAAACAATTTTTTTGGTTTTTGTTAAAGTACAAGAAACTTCATAAGAGAAATAGCAATTTTCTCATATATGAAGGAACAGATCTGAGATCTGACAGCAGATCAGATCTGAGTTATGACTGGCTAATCTAAACTGAATAATTTGTTTACAAATTATTACAGATCTAGTTCACCAGTTTAACTCAATGATCACCATGGTTAAAAACCTACTGGGTTATCAGTACATAGACATGGAATCTATTGAGTTGTTTGAATGACTTTAATGGTGTTTTTTGATGCTCCACAACTCCACAAAAGGGCACAGCTTTGCTCATAATGGCACAGAATCAACACTCCGCCTCAGTTTTATGTGATTAGACAGATTGTGACTTAGAGCACAAATCAGATTAGGCAGGTTCTATTTCTTCTCTCTCAGTGGTCTCATTAGATGCTAAAGCATTCATGTCTTCTCAAGTTTGAGGACCATTCTTTACACTTGACAGAACGTTCCTCTCAAATCCTTGCGCCTCATGGCCAACAGCAGATTTACTCATCATCTGGGAGCACTTTTGACTGAATACAGATCAGCTCATAATCAGCTCAGATCAGTTTTCTTTTGGCTGACTGAACCTCATAACCAGGTTTTTGAACCAGCTGTGTATTGGACTGAGGGAATATGTCACCAAGCATGAATCTTTGATAGCGTTGTGTGTTGCTGTGTACATTGTTTTAGCACCAGATTTACCAATGAAATTATGTAAATCAGGTTGCGACACACACCAAAAATTTGTACCATATATAATATTGTGTGTGGCATTTTTTCATCTTTGAAGATTAACTTTAGACTGTGGATGATGCAGTGGACAACAGTGTGCTTTTCCTTACTGGAATAGCTGGAATTTTTTTTCCGCAAACTTCATACACTTAAATCAGCTTTTCAAAATGGAGAATTAACACTCAACTACATCATGCATCTAGATATGTCAGGTCATAAGCTATCATCACCATTGTTTGATTAAATACTGCTGCCATGCCCTCTAGAAATTGTACACAAGCATCACTTGTAACTAAAATTCTGTTAAATACTTGCTTTTCGCATGCAATGCCAATTACAGCCAATGCCACTGACTTCTGTAAATGAAGTGCAATATAGCCAGACCTTCACCTTATGACATCATAATGTCTGAACTCCATAGAAGCTTTCATTGGTCAAGAACTACTGAAGACTTTGGCTGACTGACATCTAAAGTGAACAATCAATTTGTTTTCTTCAGCATCATGTTTTCAGAAGGATTGCTTAAGAAAATTTCTCTGTAGAATTCAACCAATCCCTCAAAACTGCTGTGTGTCTTTATGCATCATCTGCTTTATGCATCATCTGTTTAGCCATCAGTTCATGGGCATGATATCTGACGTTAAGACAAGGTGCAATATAGCTACATTTAAACAATCTTCAATTTAATATATTTAATATATATTTTATATATAAAATGTGTTTACACTGGTGAAAAGACTATTTATTTAAATTTCCATGGAACAAATATGCATGGATTAGTGCTGCAAAATAAATTCTCCCCTTTGAATTCTCCTGTGAATGCTGTTTATAAAGCTGACGTTTGGTGTACTTGAAAGATAAAAATTGGCAGCAATGTGCATTAAACATGGGCAGCAAAGAGCAAAGTGGAATTATAATGTGTTTCCTTGTGACTGTTCTCTGTGGTCTTGGTGTTAATTTGGTGTAATTCCCAGTTCAGCGGCTTTTATCGTGTTCTGATTCAGAAAGAGATCAGAGGTACAAGCTTTATAGGCAGACTTTCCTGCAGTACCCCGGCCTGTTCTCTCTCTCTTCTCATCTTTTTTCCTCTCTTCTCTTTCTCTACTGCTGTGAGGGCATCAGGTGGTGTCAGAACTCATCAGACTGAAGGCGTCACAAATCCTGAGTGCAGTTCATCTGATTGTCATATCAAGGGAAGCCTCACAACATCCTAACAACAGAGGGGGGAGAGAGATTTAGAGACCAGGAGAGAAAGCGAGTAAAGGGTTGCGACCCGTGCACTTCTAACAGACTTTGATTTATCTACACTGATGCCCCAATTCCAAAGTGATTTTGAAAGTGACTGAAGTGTTGAAAAATGCTTTCTGTGGATTTACGGCTTGATTTCAGTTACTGAAGGAAACATTTTTATGGCACATTCTTAAAATGCAAATGAACAGTTGTGTAAAGGTACAGATTTGAGGACACAGGAAACATAGTATGAAACAAACATGCTGTCCTTCAAGAGAAGTTTGTTGTCATAATGATAAATGGCTCTTCAATGCTCTGGCACAGTTAGCCATCAAACTAGATGCTAAGCATGTAGCATGCTAACAGCTCCATGCTAAATTCAAGTCAAACAGCAGTTAAACAAACGTGTCCAGCACTCATACTGACACAAACCAAGCTCTGGAGGTCAAACACGTAACAATGCATATCAGTCCGTAGTGTGAGCACACATTAGAAAGATTGCAAAGAATTTCATCAGCAAAGTTAGGGCAGTTTCAGTCTGAGGTAACTGGGTAGTCTGGCAGAACATAAAGCTTCCTAAACTATTTGAGATTTTGGTATTTATTACAAAGCCAACTTTGCATTCACCTAGAACTGTCATTGGAACCCTAACAAATTCTAAAACCTTATGCCAAGTTAAATGTCAGGAGTCTTCCTGTAAGCAAACCAGCAGGGTGACAAAGAACCAAAACTTCAATGATGTTTAAATGAAAAACAAAAACCTTCAGGCTCAACCTGAAGGGCTTTTTATATTTTAAATTATATGCATTTTAATATTTCATATATTTATTTATAAATGTTGGTTTTGATTTTGTGACAAATGTTAGGCCCTGAGAAACGTCACAAACACAGATGATGACTGAGGCATTATTATATATATTATCAGCATATAAATCCAGTCTTTAGTTCATGCTTTGGACATCACATTATATGTTTCCTGACCCTTGACCCCTGATATAAATCTGTACTTGTCTCTGTATCCTTTAAAAAATTAACCTCCGGTGTACAGTATTGTTTCACTACAGCAAAGAATCAAATATATGGACAACATTTATTCTGGATGTCAGCCCTGTTATTGAGGTAAATGGTGGATCCTTACTGCAAAAACCAACAGTTATTTTTTTCAGAAGCTCAGAACAGATACTGAAGGTATTCTTTGCCAAACAAATAACTCACTTTTTAAACAAGCAACAACACAGATTTGTCTGGCAAAGAAACAAATTACTCTTACCTACAGCAAACCACAGCCAACCCTGATATCGACCTTCTAAAAACAGGGCTTAACAGGGCTGGTGTCTCCACATATTAATTGGGTTTGTGAATGAAGTACATTTGTTTGTTTTAATTTATTTGTTGTGGATCAGGTAAGAGGGCTGGCTAAAAACAAACCAAAGAAGATGTTTGGATCGTTTTATCCTGTTTCCTGAAAAGAGAGCTGGAATGCCTGATCCTGGAAGGCAAAACATGAGATTTTAAAATCAATATTATTTTGATCTAGTTTAAACTTTTGAGGAAACTGGGCCCGAGTGCATGACACGCTTAAACTGAGATTTTAGTTTAGGCTTTACTAAGCTTCACAGAGGCTAGATTTACTTATCCATTGGGAGGCATGTTTTTTCTTTTTAAATTCTGGAACCTCTTGGTTGATGGTTATCAATACAAAGTCATTTTTTGTGATGTGGAGTAAATTAGTGGAGTTCCCTTGGTGGAACTTAGAGGGTGATAAAGTCAATATCACAAATATTGACTAGACCAATATTATTGTCTCTTCCTCTCATGCAGCATTAAGAAAACTAATATTTTTGTGGTCAAGAAAAACATAATTTGAGAATATTAGTTTTTATGACCTGTGTTAAATTGAATGTTCATTTACTTACTGGATTTGTCAGGGTGTTTTAAACAGATTTTCATCTAATGAGCGCCAACACACATAGGAACAGTACATAGCAAAATACACACAAAATCTAAGGTAAAGAACATTTTACCATGATGGCACCTGCAGCAGAAATTTACTTGTGTAACTGAACAGATGGGCAGGCGAGCCGCTAAAACACAGTATAATGACTGTGAAAACAGTGTTCAGTCCTTCCATTAGCTTCTTTATGTGCCGACAACATAAAGTAGCCAATGACGAAAAGCTGTAATAATCAGACATAATAACAGTCAGTATAACCCGATATCTAAAACAGCCTGGAGTGATGGAGTCCATACCCTTCCTGTAGCTCAACTGGTAGAGTATTGCGTTAGCAGGGCAAAGGTTGTGGGTTCGATCCCAGGGAATGCAAGTACTGATAAAAACGTATATGTTGAATTCGCAGTAAGTCAGTCTGGATAAACACGTCTGCCACATGAATAAATGTAATGTTAAGAAAATAATTCACAAACCAACTTACAATTTTATGTTTTAAATAGAGATGGTAGTAGAGAGACAAAAAATATGGATTGCAGCTTTAAATAACAATAACGGCAATTTTAAATCAATTGCATCAATTCTTAAAAATTCCTGTGAACATTTCTAAAAAGAGTTAAAACTATAAAAGCATAAATGAAAAGTTAAAAATGTTTAAATACATGGTTTACGTTAATGTATAGTTTTTATGTTTTAGAGGCAGACTCCGCCTCTTAGCTACAGATAAGCATTTCATGCTAATGCAGGTAAGGTATTAATTCATTGCATGCATATGATTGACCATCATCTATAACCAGAACTCATTTTTAAATAGACAGAACCTGTGAGATATTTGCTTTAAATTATAAAGCATTTTTTTCTGGTGGTTAGAATGAAATGATTACTGCAGGTCTGGTTGAGGACTCCATTACAATAGGTATGAAAATAGATGTCAATTTTGGATTTTTCTAGCCACAAATGCGACTTTTACTGCAAAAAAAGGACAGAGAATGCTTTTGCAACCTTTGGAAATGACTAATAATGTGCCACTTGTGCACAACTGTGACTTATGATATTGCTTGGCCCTGGGAAACAACAAAACAACAGTATAAACTTAAAATGGAAAAGTAATACAATTTCCCAGCTCTGTCAAACAGAAATTATGGAACATGATTGCCGTGCATGAACAGAGCGGAATAGCCTTGAATTGAATGCCATCTTTTGCCTGAGAGCTGTCAGAGGAAAAATAAAAATAGTCCTGGTCAATACTTCTGACTGCTGCATCTGCCGCCCGGATAGAAAGTCACAACACTTGTGTTGTTCAGAGGTCATTGAACGTGCCATAATCTTTTTTTTGCCACTGTGGGCCTTGGTAACAAGCTTAGATGCTAACTGTGTAAGAGCGGTAGAAACCGTATATTCAATGTATATTCAGCGTCATTCAATTAAAAGCAGGAGAACTCTGTGCAGTGGTGAGCAGGTAAATTATGTATTTATCTGTACCTGAAAGTTTATGCTGTGATGTAAGCAAGTACCACTTTTACATCAAACAATTTGTGCCTAAAGACTTTTTGTACATTATGCAAAGCATATATTCTTTATAAAGGAACTTTGAAGGTTTTTGCTATCCCTTATTTTCACACTTCTATTGTATTGTGTTTTCCTCTGGATCTGTCAAAAGTTCAACGTACCATTTGATGCCACCAATAAAAGAGTTAATGGCTTATCTATGGCAAAATCAATTCTGATAGTGCAGAACTGGACTGGTGGAATGTTTTACAATCTGGCCCAGCTAGAACTACCAAGCATAAAAGAAGATTCAGAACCTATCAGACACCTTTTGGTCTCTCTTATGATGTGTCAAATTGAAGGCTTTGAGGTTAGCCCACAGTGGCTCTGGTGGGCCTGCATCATTTTTACCCAACCTGATATCATAACTCTACCTACATTACTGTCAAATGTCAGACAGCAGGTCTATATAATTTTTCAAACAAAATAAACTTTATTTAAATCATACATGATTACAAAGTTAGATTTTTTATTTAATAAGGTTATTAGAATAATAGACTCAAACCCCCTTTCCATGCATGACTTGTACATTTAAACACTTGTATTATGTAAGCAAGTGTGTGAGTGTGTGTGTGTGTGTTTACAATTTTGAAAAGAAGTCTTCTTTTACAGTTAAAGTGTGGGTTAGGTTACAGTGTTTATAACTAGCTGTGTATCAAAACAGGTGAAAGTAGAAGTGCATTTTTATACATAGATAATCAAATGTGTGTGTATTTATATTTATCATTTACATATGTGAATGTGAAACTGATGTCTCTACTGTCAGGCCTCCATTGAGTTCCAATATAAGTACCACTTTGATTTGTGTAAATGAGAGGTTGTGCTCTTAAGGGCAGAAGATTAATCTCTGGGAGAGGTGACAAGAAACGCTCAGGGCCTCCACAGTCATCAATCAAAGTCATCACTCATTGTTCTAGCAGACTGTCTGTGCTGTACTGATGCTGTACTGACGCTGAACTGATGCTGTACTGATGCACACACAACGCAGTGTCCTGTACCTCAGATTTGACATTAGGGTCTGTACTTGAAGTATTTATTCATCAAAAATAAACAATGGTTGCTAAGCAACTGAGCACAGCATATTCAGTAGTTATCAATGCAAGTTACTACAAAGGCTATACTTTTAGATAAACCCAGGAATATTATAGGTGAGTTTAAGTTTACTACATGGCTTGACACTTGAGTTGGTGACTCACTAGTTCCTCAAGACAATCAACATTGCAGCTATAAAGATCAGAACTGGGACATTTTATAGATTCTTAAATGTGAGGGACACACAGTATTGAAATTAAATTCCTTTCTTGAAATTCCTCTTGCCAACTAATTCAGTAGTTTTGTGGTAGTGGCATGTGCTAGCAGCTGCACAGAATGATAAAGTCCTGCTGACAATGAGATAAATGAGCAGGAATCTTCACCAACCATGTTCAAATCATTTTCCTCCAAATATTTCATCTTTTTAGGGCCTTTGTGCTTTTCGAATTCATGCATCTTCTTGTTTACCACAGTGTTCCTGCACCAAGTTAACTTAACCTTTTACCTTTTGACATTTTAACTGTTTTGTCATTTCTGTTGTGTTTGGTTGTTTTTCAGTATCTTGTGCCACAAACCATGTTAACATATTTTAAAATGAACCGTGTGACCCTGTATTCTGCTCCATTCCACAACATTCATGTGAATTAGAGACAGTGAGTAAATATTAGTTTAGTCATGCAGACGTGACTTGATAACTTTCCAGTAAGTCATGTACTGTAATTTGTATTTGTGTTTATAAATATGAATTTATGAATCATAATAATAATATTTCTTTATTCATCAGCTGCTTTACAATGTATTTCTTTTATTCAGTGGGATAGACAAACATCATAAAATTATTTATATTCATTAGCTAATCTACAATAAATTCAGATTTAAATAATAGTGTTATAATTGGCCAATACATTTTAACCAATACATACAGTTCAAATGTATGAATTATATAGGGTAATATTCATATTTGAATTCAATGCCACTGTTTTTTATTTGTTTTTATTAATATTTGACACATAACATTGGGAATTTCATTAAAATATTAAACAGTGAATGAGAAATTGTTTCATTTCAAAAGATCTGGTCACCTTATTACATTGTGTAAATTCTGTGATATTCACAAATCTGGCACCCATGAACAGGCTGTGTGTGCGGCGTGCAGATCGATCAGTAAGCGTCTGCTGCGAGTTAGAAATAGAGCTGTATTGTCTGTTATTGATGAGCACAGAGATCTATGAGAACTACAATTGACAGATCACTTTTATTGTCTTTATTGTCTCCTTATTGACTTGTACGTCATTTAAAACCTTTTAAGGTTGCGTTTGTCATACTTTAGCAAGAACATACAGTGAGAAACCACTAAAGAAGAAATATGTCTTGAGTCAGAGAATAAAATTGTAATGTACAACATAAACAATTTGGTTTATTAAAGCTACAATCTGTAACTTTTGCCTGTCTGCCGCCATCTTTGTGTTTGTATGAATGTGAGTAATTTTTGTTTTATTTTAGAGTGATGTATTTATTCAGGGAAGATGAACAAAGGGGTTTAAGTATGCTGGTGTCAACATGGTGACAACACACTGGTACTACAGCAGCGTATTCCCTGGGTGCTGCAACATAACAATACCCATCTGTTGTCCAATGAACTAATGATAGATCCTAGAATGCAATTACTATTAAAGAGGTTATCTCCCTTTACAGTAAACTTTGAGTGCTGTTTGAGCAGATCCCTTGTGTGCGAACAGCAACATTATACGCTAATGAAAAGAAGAAAAAAAAGTAAAAGAGTATAATTGAAAGAGTAAAAATGGCCACTAGAATTCAACTTGAGTTCTGTTCTTATACTATAAATGCATGATTAAATACTGTAGGACAACATACCCAGTAAATATAAGATTACATAAGAGGGGTAAGAGATGCAGGAACTGACACCTGAGTGAGGTAAATGGCTGCTTATTGGTGGTTAAGTAGAGTATTAGGACGGCTCAGCCCTGCCATACTTAGTTTAGGCACTATGCTATTAATTAAACACCACAATCTTACACTTCTTTGTGCTTTAAAAGTCTAAGGTCAAAATTCTTTGTGCTATTTACAATTCCTATCACACACAGAGATCTCTCCAATAAAGGCAGTCAGAGCAGTTAGCTTAGAGCAATCTGCAAATGACTTTCACATAGAGTCCATTACTTTTTCAATGCAGTCTTGTTTTGTAGGCTTGTGAAGTTAGTGAAAAACCTAAAGATTAACGAAGGGTCTGGTTTCTGCTCTGCTGGCTGTCACACAAAGTTGGTTCTTCCATTAGTTCCCAGTGTGATGATCAACCAAGGCTCTCGCTCTTCTAGCTGCTGTTGCAATTAGGCAGGACAGCCGTAATGCCGGGCTGAACTACAATTTCTCTAATGGAAGTGTCATTATGCCTTCAAAGTATCATGGGATGCTGTCAGAATAGATGGGAAAAGTGTTATTGATGTTGAGCTAAAGTGTTTATTAAGAATTTTAAGGAATTCTTAAAATTCAGGAATGTTTACTAAAGGCAATATGCAATGTTATGTTGAATGAAATGTAGAGATAAACGGTTTGATAAACTCTGTCTCTGTATGATGAATAAATATTATTTTCTATGGTGTGAAACCATGATGTAGACTATAAAGGCACCTTTACCTGTTGGGTAAAAGGGACAATTCACTCAAAATTGACAGCTGTCATAATTTGTGTTCCAAATTCATATGTCTTCTCTGATCCGTGGATCACGTTCAGATCAAAATAACAAACTGCTTCCTGTCCTTTATAATTGTATTTCTTTCTTTCCAATAAATGACTGAGATTGTTAGTCTCTAGTATTCTGCTTCAACATCTTTTCGTGTTTTAAGACAGAAGACATTTGAGGTGGTCACTAAGTAACCTAAAAATGATACTAAAATATTCCAGTTCTTAGTTTCAGGTCTCAGTACCAAAGGAAATTCAGATACTGCTTTGCAGATGAAATGCCACACAAATGCAGCTTTAAACATTAATGTTATTATGCCAGAGTATATATGTGATCATTTTTAAAGCTTCTGTCATGTATAAGCAATGTGTTCCTCCAGTAACTTGCAGTTTGTTACAGTTTGGGACAAAAAGTTACATAGTGTAGCTTTACATTCAAATGTTTATTTATTTGTTTATTATTTATTATTTATGTTTTCATAATTTTATATTTACTCCTTGTTTTTAAAATTGATCAAATCGTTGTAATATAAATCACCTTTGTGGAATATTGTGGTACCACGTCATGCACATTTGTCATTCACATCTTTTTGTTTTAACACCTAATGCACCTTTAAATGTCACTATATAAAAAAACGTACTTATTGTCAACAAAAACAAGATGTATGTTTTGTCATGTGAGTAATCGACCTAATCAGTTACCTTCAACAGAGACAAATGCTTTCACATTAAACAACGATGACCATCGATGACTAGTTTTGTGAAGCGCTAACAAATGAACCTACTTTAAATCATGATATTGTGGGGTCCTGTGTGACGGGTGACCAGCTGTGATGTCATCATGAACAACTGTAAGATATTCCTCAGAATTATCCTGTGATATTGATTAAAAATAATTTTTTTCCTGCATCATTGCTAGACCTATTAAAACCTAACAAGGATAGACAAGTGAAAATGAATAAGCTGATCTACAGAACTGTTTACAAATTTGATTAAATAATGTGAGGAAAAGTAAACAGACTGTTTATCTAAAATATGTTTAAATAATGTCTGACCCATTCAAGGAAAGTAATTTTCTGAATAAATTAAATTTTCTTTTTTAAGAACTTAATACTTGTTTTTTTAAGAACTTAATATATGGTACCACACATAACAAGTGCTTAAAGGGGCAGCAACAGCCGAGGTCATGCTTTAAGCATGCCCGGGTCTGAACACATATAAAATCTTGCTTATTTAAAGGCATGTCAAGGTCATGTGACATAGTGTTGCACGCTATGTAGTATAACTTTGGAAAATATATCATCTAACTTGAAGCAACCCATCTGCCTGTTCATGTATTGAGGGTAAGAGTGAGGAAAACACATTGACACACATTGTGTGTAATTTGTTTAAGAGTAGAGCACCCTAGATCAGCTCTGAAAAGCGCTGGCTGCCCTCAGTACAAATGCTTCAAGTAAGAACAGATTTCAGCCGCATTGGAGGAGCTGATTGTGGTGATTTCTCATGCTGTCAGATGAACATCAGCACATTACTAGATCTAAGCTGGACGATAGATTCTTATCGTCCAACTCCCACTGTGGGTCATTATTCCTCTATCATGGGACTCAATGAGCTCAGATATTGGACGATGCCTAATGTGGAAGAGATGTTTGCAGGCTATCTCCCCCCCTTCCATGACATTGTCATGGAGGAAACCTGCCTTGCCCTTCTTGGTAAAATCATTAGCTCCATTGTCGTCAGAGACCTTGAGGATAAAAGTAGTCTGAGATGTTCGGGGAGCTCCTCCCCTGTCAGGTGGTTCATCCACCTCTTCTTCTTTCAGACCTTCATCTGCTAACATGCAGCAGCAGAAGGACGTGTCCAGTTGTCCACTGCTCAAGCCATGGCTATAAGACCTCCGAGCTGTCTAGTATGTTTTGAAAGCATTTGCCTAAAACAACATAGATATACAAGAGTGGCTACTATTACAACATAAATATTGTAGGTTGGTTAAAGGTAAGGTATTAATGCAAGTCTAAATCTCAAAATGTCAACATAATGTTGATACCATTTAGCATTCACATTTATAAAAGTCAATCCTAAACAACAGGCTCTAAGACATACTGAGACACAAACTATTGGTGTCCATTGATTGTATGTTGTTATTATTGCAATTCCAAAGAGTAAGATTAATGTTTTATGTACAATAACTGTAAAATAATAAAGATCTTACTGGAAATTATGATGATTTACTGCTCAAAATAATCCTACTGTCTACTGATTCAAACGAGATCCAATTTCCTGTTTTAACATAATTAGCTAAATATCGTCCTTTGAAAAATGAGAGTGTAGTTATAAACACAAAGGCCAGTTTGTGTGGATACAGTATCTGCGTCTGTGTCATTCTGGTACTATTGTTGCTCTCTACAAAAGCACAAAAGTCTTGATATTATTGCTGAAGCTTTTATCAGTGATACCAAGCAGATGTTCATTAGCTCAGATTCTGAAGGTGTTTTATGAGCTGTAGCAGAACTGTGTTACTCTATTGTAATGTTGATATCTGTGTGTCTGTTGTCTGTGTGCATGTGTGTGAGAAAAGGACTAAAGTACAGATGCAACTCATCAAACATGGACGCTGCTGGTCTGAATTCCCTACATTTGAACAAAAGGTTTGTGAAGCATTCAGGAAATTTAGTTAGCAAAAGGTCGGATTGAAATTGGATTAAAAAAACACTCACTTTGGAAATACAATGATGTTATAAAGTATGAAATGAATAAAATTAATTTAAAAATTGCCAAAGAAGGCAAATAGTGATATTTGTGTTTAATATATGCATATATCAATAAAGGACTCTTTTAAAACTTAAAAGGTAGAAACATCAATGGCTTCAGTTTTACAATTTCACCTTTAAGAGCAGTTTTGTTGAACCTTCATTGTATTTGAACTGACACAAGCTTGACCGACACAGTGATGTTGCATGTGTGACATTTTAAAGACAGTTGAGAGAAATTTATTCCTGCACTTGTCTTTGCCTCAGTCAGATGGTGTATCAGCCCACTTACTGACACTAACACTGACCGTGTATCTTTATATTCCACCCTATTTTTAAGCCTCCTTAGAAACTAGCAGTTAGTTTCTGTCCTGAGGCAAACTGCATTTCAGCATCAGAGGCTCTAATGGTAAATTACAGCTTTGACTGCCTGCATCTGTTCCAGGTTCACGTATATGGATGATTGCAGCCCCCTCACAGCACTGCAGCATGCATGATTGATGCGTGAGCAGAACTACTTACCTTTAAATGCGACCGTGTGCGCAATAACCCAGCTCCTTTAAATAATGCTCTTTTAATGGACCGAGTCGCTTTCACAGTCTTAAATTTTTTTTATTTCAGAATTTAACATGCTCCACGTCTTTAGAAAACCATAAACCTTGGCTTTTAAGATCTCAGAACGAACACACTGTTTTAAGGAACGTAAAGTGTAACATTAAACAACTTTATGATCTCCGAAGAACCACAATGCAAGCTAGGAACAAAGAAAAATGTCTCTAAACCAAAAATGCTGCAAATAAACATTAAAGCACCTTTATTTTTAAACATGAACAGCACACACAGGACAGGCAACTGAGCAACTGAGGTTAAATCCTGCTGTAAACAGAAACATGGGGATGTTCATGCTTGTCAGTCTCAGTGCTGCTGTCTGGACAAAATGAAACCTTCTGTAGGTTTAGTGTGACACTTAAAATCCACTTTTCTGCCCACGTTCTGCTTGCAGATGCTTTAAATTATGCAGCGTAATGTGCTGGAAATTGAATATTTTGTACGTTTTTGCTCTGTTCTGTCTGAATTGACGGATGTAGGGTAAAAAGTCTCTCGGCTGTTAATTCTTGTTTAAGCAGATTTAAGGTTCATTAGGACTGTTGCCACTACACAAGCTTTGCGTTTGTTCGCATGATTACAGGGGAAATGGGCAGTGGAGACACCACTGCTATTTTTACATTGACCTCATTTGCATGTTCTATACCAAGCGAAACAGATTTGAGTGTCCAGGCTTTTTGAGTGTATTATGGCTTTCATTATTCAGTCCATAAATCACATGAATATATTCTACACACATGGTGACAAATGACAAATACCATCTTGACACCGTTTTGAGTTTTTATGTAACTCAGTTGGAAGCAAATGGTTCCAGCAACGCGAAGGTCATAAGGGCTTTTCAAGCAGCACACAAAACTAATAGAACTGTATTATATACTTGTATTATATGTAAACTGTTTTGTATAACTGTGCCTTCCATTTGCATGAATGTAATCCACACACTGATTGGCTGTGATTTGCAGATGATTGTCTCATGTCACGCCCCTATTTCACGTTTAGTGTGGCCTGTTTATTAGAATCTTAACCCAGCCTGTGGTAAAAACAACCTGCTATAACAAAATCATCAGAAATAGATCAAGACATTAGTCAACCAACTTTTTAAAGAACATTTACAGAATCTAGTATGTGTAATGTCTTTTTTAAAAAACAGAGATAAGAGTCACACAGGTCATTAAGAGTCACAAGAGTCACACACATCATTGTTTCTCCAGTAATTGCACAGAAAAAAGCTAAAAAGAGTCCTGATATGGTATGTATAGGAACAGTATATATGGTATAAGCAGAATAACTGACAGTAGTTAAATTATTGAAAATGAATGCATGTCTGAGGTATAAGGTTGTGTTGTGTGTTCAGGGTGTGCATTAACTTTCAATAACTCACTGATCTGCTGAATTATTTTGTACTTAAACAAAAGAACTAAATGATGTCTCTTTTTATTTGGTTGTTTAACTTAATAGTTCTAACATACCCGATATTTTCCACTAAAAAACATGTGCTATTAATGCATATTATTAATAATGCATATATTTATTATTCTTTTGTAACCTTACAATGTCCTGGATTAAGAAAATCCTTCAAATGTAAAAAAATACCATGTATTATTTTTTAGAAAGGTCACATACTTGTGACAAATAGTGGCATGAAAAATCCTTCATATTTGTATGTGTTCGTTTCAGCTCTGTGTGAAAAGCTGTGTTATCACCCTCTTAAATTTAGGGGTGCCCTTTTGTGAAGAGCACTTTGCTATACGTCTGTTGAATTTCCTCTTGACCTTTCATTCAGAGCAGCCGGAACATCTTTAGCGGGCCTCTGTCAACTGAGTGCAGGTGAGGAAAACAGTAGAGACTATCTAATTATGGCGTCCTTGATACCTCGCTGGCGAACACGCTGTCAGCTGTTAGATTCATATGGGGAGGGTGTGAAGCGGCTGTACAGATGGGCTCCAAACAAATACAGTTAATCCGCTGGGATAAGATTGCGTGGGGGGTGGTGGGTGATGAAGAGGGAGGGAGAGGAAAGACCAGGGGTAATAAATCAAAGCGTGTAGCAGACTGGCTAAAACGAAAATTTCAGTCAAGCCTTCCACAGTCCCTCTCTCAGGAAAGCGGCCAAGCTCTTTATTCACCTGCTTTGAATGCGTTTTAGTGTCAGAGGATTTATTGAAGGTGAGTGATGTAAAATCAATAGTAACATTGGCCTAGATGTGCAATTAACCTGGTGTGGTAGTTTAGTGACAGGTATCTTCCTGTCGAGGAGAACTATAGGACACAGGCACCAGGAATTCTACAATGATGTTGAAATTTGAAGGGCTTTGAAGAATTTGAGCTTTTTGAGCACATGTGTAGCGTGTTGAGTGGTGTGACACAGTTTTGTGACACAATTGATCAAATATTGATCTTTGAAATACCAGAGGTGACAGAAAGAGGTGTCCCTGTGGTTTTTATCATCAATTTAATTTAATATATGGAAAAGCCCTGTTTCATATTTAAACAAACTCATTGTCATTCTTTTCACAAATATAATCATA
>JBAJNP010006782.1:0-24519 GCA_036877545.1 Yasuhikotakia modesta | reverse complement strand
ACAGCTGCAGTGTGTGTTTGCTGTACAGAGCAATAACACGTCACAGCTGCAGTGTGTGTTTGCTGTACAGAGCAATAACACGTCACAGCTGCAGTGTGTGTTTTGTGTGGCAGGTCAGGCGCTGAGTTGCGGGTGTCGGTAAACTCTTTGCTGCAGACTGGAGCCGTTCTTCCACATGGAGACCTGCAGACAAACACAGAAACTCTGGCCAAACAGGTCATTGTTTTTTTGTGATGCTATGTGATGGACTAGTGACAGTCTGTGATGGTTTATAATAGTCTGCGATGTTCTGCTCTAGATGAAACAGGACTCTGTGGTTGAGGAAGTCATCGCTGGACGAGGTGTGATTTACTTCAGATTAAACAAACTGATTATGGCTCAGGTAGAAATCTGCCCGCTCCTGTCCCACTGCCATCACTGCCTACAAACACTGGACAACAAGAATAACAAACAAGTGATACTGTGATATTCTGAAATGCAACATTTACGCCATACATTTAAATACAACGTTTTTCATGTTATGCTTTTAACATGTATTAGTTTGCTGTAAAGTGCAATAATGCTCAAGTGACAGAATCACTGGGATTATAAATCCAAATTTTGATTGTGTATAATAACCTTAATGTTATATTACAATGTCAATTATTTTCTTATTGTTATTTGTGATGCTATCGGAACACAGGGGACTCTCAGTGTTGGACTGTGTCTATTTTAATTATTACAGATGCTTCTGCAGCATTCAGAGTCTGAGGCTTTTGGACTGAAGAGTGAACTTTTAACTCCTCTTCAGGGTGGCAGGACACTGGTGGAGTTCAGGTGATTTTCTGTTGTGTTACATGTAGGAGAACGAATGTGTTTATCATCTATGTACTGCTCTGTTTTTAACTTGATTTCTGTGGTTGTAGTTCCCCAAATGTTGCTAAGAAGTTTCATGCTGGACATCTTCGCTCCACAATAATTGGTGAGATGGCAAATTAGTTTTTAACGTGACCTGATATGATCTGACATGGGTATTTTGTGTGTCTGGCGGAGAGAGAACTGTGCATATCATAGTGAATCATGTTTGTGGGCTTTTTGTGTAGGAAACTTCATAGCTAACCTGAAGAAGACTTTAGGGAAAGAAGTTGTTCGCGTCAATTATTTGGGTGACTGGGGGATGCAGTTTGGTAAGTTAACTGCTAACTTTATTAAGAGAGAGAAATAAGAGAACAGTCTGTTATCATGTTGTCTTCCTGCCATTCTCCCATCACACACACACACACACACAGTGAGGTCACTCCATGGATTTCTGTTATATCTGGCTGATGAGTTTTTCTAACTCTAAACACTCACACAAGCACAAGCTTTTTGAGTCCAATTTTAGTGAAGACCAGTAAAATGTCTCGCATTTTATTCTCAGTTTCACCAACAGGGGGGGCAAAATGTTAAAAAAACATAAACGTAACAATAATTACACTTACAGTTAAATTATACATGTCCCTTGTACAGATGTAAATTCCAGCCTAAGGTCTGTTGAGGAATGTTTGAAGTCACACTGCTGTCTGTTGTTGATAAATCTGGTTCCTTGACTGTTTTGTGGGTTTAAAGGTCTTTTGGGGGCCGGATTTGAACGCTTTGGTTCTGATGAGAAGTTGAGAACACAAGCCCTGCAGCACTTGTTTGAGGTGAGTTGTTTGGCCATATGGAGACCCAAACCTCCAGCTATGTGCGTGTGGAGCAGTCACATGGCTGTGTTCCGCACAGGTGTATGTTCAGATGAACCGGGAGGCAGAGTACGACGAGAGCCTGAGACTGGCTGCTGCAGAGTTCTTCAGACGTCTTGAGGAGCAGGAGCATCAAGCTCTGTCACTATGGAAACGCTTCATGGAAATCACAGTGTCCGAATATAAACAAATCTATGAGGCAAGATCACAAAATCAAAATCACCAGCGATTTTAATTCTGTGCATCAAGTACAAACAGAATAAGGAATTGCCAGCGACATTTTTGTCTCAATAATTTTTAATGTTAGTCAAGATTTCACGGTTTCTCATGTCTAAATGAAGCTAAATCTCAATTTCAATGTTTTTTTTGAACATCCCCCAGATCTACAGGCTGGTTTGGGTGTTTTATCCTAAAATATGTACAACATTAGCCACAATATACATATTCTTACAATTAATACAAATGTTCACCTGCTGCACTTTTAAAACCTATATGTAAATGTCCACGGTTGTGATTGGCTAACTTCTTCATCTGATGCCGTTTGACCTCAGAGGCTAGGAGTTCACTTTGACGATTACTCTGGAGAGTCTTTCTATCACAGTCACACTCAGAACGTTCTGGCAGATCTGAGGAGCAAACACCTGTTAAAGACCACAGAGTATGACGCTGAGCTTCATTGTAATTGGATGGTAGCATACAGGTGTGTGTTGGTAATACACATGACTGTGATGTGCTTGGTTTCAGGAAGGGTACAGGGGTGGTGGATCTGTCTGATGCAGGTGATATGACGTCTTATGCCACATTAGTTCGCAGTGATGGGACTTCCCTTTATATCACCAGGTGTGTCACTAGCTCACGCAGGTTACGTGTTGTTATGTGTTGTTATGCTGTTTATATATTGATATAGAGTTTAAAGTATTTCCTGCTGGTTGGTGTTTAAAGGTGCAGTTCTAGAGGTTCTGATGTGTTTTCTGTTAAATTATAGAGACATTGCAGCCGCTCTGGACAGAAAGCGACGCTTTGACTTTGATGAAATGATCTATGTGGTACGTTACGTGATAATACTCAGTCGCTCTTCATGTGTGTCACTGTATTTACTTAGTAATCGTTTCCTTCTAAAGACAGACAAGAGTCAAAGCACCCACTTCAAACAGCTGTTTCACATCCTGTCGGCCATGGGACACCAGTGGGCAGAGAGGTAAACACACACACTCACACACACTCACACACACTCACACATACTCACATCTTCTGTGTGGTTCCAGGATCTTTGTTTTTGTTTCTTAAACTCAGATCTAGTGTTTTCACCCAACATTTCTTTAGGAATCAAACTGTTCTCAAAACTGATGAAATGTGTTGAAATTATGAGTGATGTGAGAGAGTCTGATGAAGACTCATTTTCGTGTCTGATGACATCATTCATTCAGGAATAAATCACCTGGCTGTTGTCCTTTTACAGCAGCGAGCTGTTATCGGACTTACATTGTGAGTTCTGTGTGTTAGGTGTTGTCACGTAGCATTCGGGCTGGTGCGGGGCATGAGTACAAGGCGTGGGGAGGTGATCTTCCTCGAGGACGTGCTGGAGGAAGCGCGTAGCAGGATGCTAAACAACATGAGACAGGCCAGAAGTGAGACATCTTCACAATGGCTGGGTCGCCTTCACACTACAGTGCTTTAATACTGACAGGGTGTTGACTTCTGGCTAATTGAAGCTGTTTGTGGATGTTCTGTAGCTTCAAAACCCCTCAAGGACCCAGAACTGACTGCAGAGAAAGTTGGTATCAGTGCTTTAATCATACAGGTACTGAAACACACTGAACCAGTTCCTGAATAGAGAATGTGTGAATGTATAACCTGCTGGACTGGATGTGGCACTTGTGAATTATTGTTATCTGCCCACCAGCCTGGATTTGGTATTCATCTTTACCGAATGTCATTTTTAAATTGTCATGCTGCTGTAAATTTAGATTACTAGTGTAACTGCACGGTTGTAACGGTCTTCTAATGTTTATTGAATGTTTTTGGAAGGATTTCAAAGGTCATCTGATGTCTGATTATAAGTTTGAGTGGGACAGAGTTCTTCAGGCTCAGGGGGACACAGGAGTATTTCTGCAGTATACGCACGCTCGCCTCTGCAGGTACCTTCCTACATGTGTTTAAATGTAATAGATTAGACTTTGTATAGCTTATTTAACAGTGTTGCTGTGTGCTTTAATGACTGTGTTTGTGATGCAGTTTGCTGAGCAGATACGCAGTGGAGAAGTTTATCTGCTCTGATTTCACACCTCTGATGGACAGAAGAAGTGTTGCAGTCCTGCAGCACCTGCTCAGGTTCGACACGCGCACACGTCATTCATCTGTTTCAGCAGAGACAAACTTGTTGTTCTTTAAAAGGCAACAACTGAATCTGTCAGTACCAGAGGAGCAAGTCTGACACATGAGCTGTGAAACACCAACGCATTTCCTGGCTTGAGATTACAGACAATAGATCAAATGATATCGTTGACGTATGAGTGATGCAGATTATATTTGCAGTTTTATTGCTGATATGCTGAACCACTTAATATGTGATTATGAACATTTAGTATTTACATATTGCCTAAAATACTACATTTAAGTTTTAAATGTTGTGAGGACAGTGCAATATTTGTACACACCTTGCTAAAAATCTGAGTGTATCTTTATTAATATAAATTATTCTAATACATGTTTGACTGGTTGTTGTTGTTTTTAAGATATGATGAAGTTCTGCTTCAGTCAGACTCTGACCTGCAGCCCAGACACCTGGTGAACTTTCTCATCACTCTGTGGTATGAAGAACATAACTAACTGTCTAACAAACACATCAGCACTCACACTAACCAGCCAAAGTCCATCTCCTCAGACGGTCCACAGGAAAGCTTGCATAGTTTAACTGTCGTTTGGATGGATGTGTGACCTGTGGTCATGTTGTGTGGCATGTTTGCACTGATGCACGTTTCTGCTGTTTCTGCTGTACTGTTTGCAGTCATCTGGTGGCCGCCGCCCATCGGGAGCTGCCTGTGAAGGGAACCTCACCGGATGTTGCTCAGGTAAATTAACGCCTACATTTAAATGCTTTTACTCTCCTGATCTTTCACTAATTCCTCATTGTGTTTGTCATTGTGCCCGCAGGCCAGACTCTGTCTATTCAGCTGCGTCTGCACAGTTCTAGCCAATGGAATGAGAATTCTGGGCATCACACCCGTTGAGAAAATGTGATTGTAATAAAGTTTTTCTTGTTAGACTGCTCAGTAATGGGCTAACAAAGATAATGAACACACGTCATCATTGTGCACCATCACATGAACAATCACAAATTTGTGAAATTTGCACAGAGCAAATACCTGAAGCCACAAACAACATTTTGTTGTGTGTTTAGAGTTTTGACTGATATCTTGGGCAGAACATTCCAGAAAGAAATTTGTGCTTGACACAACGTATAGGAACAGCTGCTAGTTTCACATGATCTAAAGATCTCTGACAAAAGACATGCCGGTTTAATGTCCTTAAAATCAACTATTAACAAAAATAATGTTACTAACACTGATTTTTTAATAATATTTTGTTATGCTGGTTATTTTATTAATGCCATGAGAGCCTGCTAACTACACAGAAAGTTACTTTGTACTGTATTTTTAAAAGCATGGTATGTTTCTCCTCTTACTCTTGAGTGTCCATTTATCGTGTAGCTTTTCTAAAGAGGGCTTCACATAATCGGTACAATCTGACACATCGGTCTGTGCTAAAGGAGCTGAATTGGATGCATGACCTTTCAGAATTTTGTCCCTTTCAAAAGCAATAAGTACACATAGGTTTTGATTTCTGATCATTTTTCCTGCTACTGGTAACATCATTGGAGAATCTGTGTTAAAACTGTTTCACACTCACTCCACATTCAATGTAAATACAACTTTAATCATGTCCGTAGATTTGGACTACCGTCATTGGTTACATTCACCCAACAGTTAGATGAAAAGAAAAATGAAATTGTATATAGACAGGGATTTAAAACACACTGCAGTCACAACATGTTGACAGTTTTTGACTAGCATGATTGAGACACGGCCCCTGGATTGTAACCTTCACCCCACATAAATATTAAAGAACAAAACTTCCTGAATAAAGATCTTCAGCAAAATCCTGCATCTCACCCACATGCTAAGAAAACTCAACCTGCTCACACAAAACTAGAAATAACATTTACAGACATGACGTGACACATGACAGATACCCAGTCCTATTCCATAACACATCCTTTCAAAATTAAAAAACAAAGGCTTTTCCTCCCTCATGATCTAGTGTTGGTAGTTTATGGCCAACAGTTTCTAGTGATCATCCATAACAGTGTTTTGAGTTCACAGACATGTCGGCTGGAGTGATTCCAGTGCTTGGCGTAAGCTCATCCATCTCTGTGTCACTGAACTCTAATTAGACGGCAACAAGTTTCTGTTTGTCTTCTTTGTGTGCGCTGACTCTCTGCACTTTGCTGGTGTCTTGTTTGGGCAGGCCGTACAGGTAAATTGACAAACACACCAGCGCGGATCCTGAGAGGAACGTTGTCGCTGCAAAAAAACAAAACAGTAAATGAAAACAGCAATTACTGAAAGAAAATTTTCTATTTGCAATAAACTGTTATGTATTACATTCAAAATGTGATTATGATGCATGACACTGTTGCCCTAAAATAAATGCTGCATTTGTCATCATGATGTGCATTCAAGCTCTGGTTGGGTACATTTGATTAGTATGTTATTGGGTATTTAGGATGTGCATTGATGATGTAATTAATTCTTCTCAATTCTGTCAAACTTATGAAATGATTTAAATTAATTTGTATACTTCTGGAATAAAATACCATCGTTTAGCCATTTTAAACAGGAATCCCCATCATTCTCTTTGGCAGCACAGAACTGATGAAATAGCAGTTAAAACTCATGTCTCATGAGATCTAACACAACCCTCTGGTTAATCCACTGACGACAGATTCTGACTGATGGACTCACTGATCTGCAGGCCGAAGAGAACAACAGACGCTACAGTGGACAGAACGATCGCTGCAGCTGCAGAAAAACCCTTCATGATGTTATCTGTGTATTTCACCACCACAGAGGTGTACATCCCTCCAACGCTCGCCAGAACTGCACACACAAAACACCATTTACAGAATTACATCACACTTCATCTATGGATCCTTTAAAGAGTTTGATTTAAATGCTTAACATAAGTTTATATATGAACTGTCTAAAAATGTTTCTTTTCATGTTGAGCTGTCAGACTTTAAACAAGAAGGCAACTCACACACTACCAAGCAGACCCACGGTGTGTATCCATAGAAGAAACCTTTCTCCTTCACTTCAGCTCCATCTGTCATGACGACCCCAATGAAGGTGACCACTATCCCTGACAGGTACATCTGAATGTTTCGAACCCACAGAGATGTGTCGGAGCTTTTTAGGACCTTCTCAAAGTAAACACCTGGTCCAAACAGAGCCTCCGATGAGCCCTCAACATCAGCTGGAGCTAAATATCAGAGCATGTCAATAATCATACCTGCAAATCCAGAGCAGAGAACGGCAACAGAAATCGCCATGAAGCCCAGGAACGGGTTCTGCTCCACCTGCATTACAACAACCATCACAACATCCACACAGAAGTTCTGTCCTGCTGACAAATACTTTTACAATGTTATTAATCTTTAAAGCAGACGTCTCCATTGAAGATCACAGAGCTGGAGAATTAAAACCCTACCACAGACCCTGGAGATAAACGCTCCAGGTCTGTGGACCTCCAGAAGTAGGAACTGGAAACCCTTGCTATGAATTTCTCTTTTAAAAGAAATGCTATTTGTGTTCAGGTGAAATCACATGTCATCATGTACAGACAGACAAACAGGTCCAGTTAACAGTGGGTTGGTGGACATACCTGAACTTTTGTGGACTCTGGTGGCGTCCACTGCACCAGCGTAACCCCGACACACAGCATAAAGACTGAAAACCACTGCAGGCGACCCAGAGAGCGACTGAGCATGAGAACTGTGCACAGAGCTGTACAGGGAATCTTCAGCTGATAGGTCACCTGAGAATCCAATATCAATGCAAACACAACAGATGCTTTCCCTCACAGAGTCAACAGCATTTCTACAGTTATTTAATAATTGTGTTATTTAATAATTATTTAGTAAATGTTTGCATGTGTTCCCTGATACATTGCATTTATTTATTATAAGACCTGGTAGACGGCTGCATCCAGGTTGCTTAACGCTACGAAGGCCATGTTGTTCTGGATGGCGTAAACCACAGACGGCACACTCAATTTTAGCAGCTCCATTGGACTTCTGAAAATGTGATGGACCACTGTAGCTTTACACCTGCTCAGGTCACCTGACTCCCTGCACAAAACAGCATCAACGCAGATGAACACTATCCAACATCTGCTGACCCTATGAGAGCTAAATACAGGCAGGTGGGACATGGACTCACCTCACCAACATCCCCAGGCTGAGCATCAATTTGATGACCTCAGTAATGCAGACGGCTGTGGTGGAAAAGTAGAGATCAGAAGACACAGTCCTGGTGTATCTGAGGGCCACGGTGTATGTGGCAGCTATCAGCGTCATCACGATCAAGCAGTAGAGCTTGAACAAGATGCTCACTGACTCTGAGAGAACAGAAGAGATCATCACATCTGACCTGCTGTCACACTGATGTCACTGCATCACATCTGACCTGCTGTCACACTGATGTCACTGCATCACATCTGACCTGCTGTCACACTGATGTCACTGCATCACATCTGAGCTGCTGTCACATTTAAAATCCACATTATCAGCATAACCCGGTTTAGATACAGTTTAACGCAAACGACAAACTTAAGCAAATATTATCGTTTAAAATGATTACAGATAAAGAGTATTGGCCATCAGATCAAGGAGCAATATTTAGTTATTGGTGGTTGTATTTTGCATTTTAAGAATACCACATTTGCTCGGCATTATCAGCTAGTGTGAAGCTCACTTACCGTTCGCCATGAGTTGTGTCAGTTTAATAAAAACACAAATAGTGTTAAACTTTAATCAATGATCTTGCGCTCGTAACAACTGCGCGCATGTCCGTCTCCGAAAGAAATAAGAGCCAACCAGGCAGACAAACACACAGTTCCGGGTTCACGCGCACGCGCACGCGCGTCACATTTCAAAGTAAAAGTTTATTATGTCCATATTTTACAATAGTTACTTTCACATTTAAACAAATTGTAATTAAGCACATTTAAAATCATAAATTGTTATTATTGTGTAAATTTGCTAGCCCGTTATATACTAACACAATTTCATTTCACAACCATTCAAGGCTTCAGCATGTATGTATTTAAGAGTTGGTCCGTGAACCGTGAGCTGGTGGCCTCTGAGATGTTCTGCTCGAGAGAAGCGTCTCTCGCACAGCGAGCACCGGTGAGGTTTCTCCCCGGTGTGTAAACGCACGTGTCTGGTCAGCTGTCCGCTGCGGCCGAAGCTCTTCTCACACTGGCTGCAGTGGAAGCGCTTCAGTCCCGTGTGTGTGAGTGAATGACAGCGCGGCTCACTCGTGCTTTTGAAGCACTTTCCGCACTGAGCACAGCCGTAAGGCTTTTCTCCAGTGTGGGTTCTCCTGTGGATGTCAAGTCTTCCCGGTCGTAGAAAGCGCTTCCTGCACAGATCACACTGATGGGGTTTATTGCCGGTGTGCTGGTGCATGTGCTCATCTCGGTTGTCTTTGGTTCTGAAGCTCATCGGACACTCGGGGCACTGGTGCGGTCTGTCTCCGCTGTGGATGCGCAGGTGTCTCGTTAACTGCGACTTCAGACTGAAACTCTTTCCACACTGGGAGCAGAAATGGGACTCGTTCCGTGTTAAGGTCGCCCTCATCTTGCGTTTCTGATTTCATCGATTATAAATCACGGTGAGTTCTTCTACAGGTCCAACAGAAAAAAGTATATTATTGAAACTGCATCTCACTATCAAGTACAGCGTCACCAACACATCTCTGACATACAATCTGAATAGTATACAATCGGGTATAGTATTGAATCGTTTTTATTGTTGTTGTTGTTGTTACGTTTATTTGGCTTTACGTTATTGAAAAGCATGAAAATTGGAGTCTAAACCATAATTATACAAATATACATTTTGTACCCTTGCAGCATACAAAAGGTAATCTAATGTAAATATGTAATATAATAATCGTTTAGATGAGAATGAATCGGCAAACCTTATCATCAGACTACATGACTGTAAAATGTACAGAAGCTTTCTTTACATTTGTATCGCTTACTGTTGACTGATTCCCGCACAGAGGAAGACTATGGGCTACTACTAGTCACCGAGTTTGTTTGTGCAGGCGGTGCTGTGCTGAGCTGTATTTGTACTGTATCTGGTACAGGCGATAAGTATATAGTGACACCGCGTTACACGTTTAATAAGCGGCAAATGTTTTATTTCACTAGTTTCTTACCAGGATGGGAGCAGCTCTGATCCGACATGGCGCAGCGTCACGTCACGTCACGCAAACGTCGCGTCTTGGTGACGAAAGAGGTTTTGGTACGATGAACGGGGACAGAAAATCATAGTGACGAACTGCAACCGTGTGTGTGTGTGTGTTTGTGTGTAATGTGTGTGTTTGTAATGTGTGTGTTTGTGTATGTGTGTAATGTGTGTGTTTGTAATGTGTGTGTTTGTGTATGTGTGTAATGTGTGTGTTTGTAATGTGTGTGTTTGTGTGTGTGTGTGTGTGTGTGTGTGTGTGTGTGTTTGTGTGTGTTTGTGTGTAATGTGTGTGTTTGTGTGTAATGTGTGTGTTTGTGTGTAATGTGTTTGTGTGTAATGTGTTTGTTTGTGTGTGTTTGTGTGTAATGTGTGTGTTTGTGTATGTGTGTGTTTGTAATGTGTTTGTGTGTAATGTGTTTGTGTGTAATGTGTTTGTTTGTAATGTGTTTGTTTGTTTGTAATGTGTTTGTTTGTTTGTAATGTGTTTGTTTGTTTGTAATGTGTTTGTTAAACAATACCAAGAAGACGCCTGTCTTCGTGAGCTTTTTAAAGCTCAGATTTTTCCAAAAGCAAATTCTTTATTTCAGTGTATTTCTTGTTATTATGCGAGATAAAAAAAAAAGAACAGAGGAGTTTTTTATTGCTTGTTTATTTTTGGCTTATCTAGACACAGAGAAACATTTATGTCTAGGGTATGAATGAATTTAAGCAGGATTTATACAGTTGTTTATACCATATATAGTTTTGAAAGACACAAAGCTTTAGGGGTGCAGAATGCTCTGTACTAGTCATATAACATGCTGACTGCAGAAAAAATACATATAAAGGACAATAGTTAATGTTTAACAGTAGTTAATGTGCCATATGAGAACACATACAGACCGCTGGTGTCAAATGATATTAACACATAAGAAGCTTTTGAAAATCATCCTGATTAATAGTTCATCATCATCATTAGACTTACGGTCGCATGCAGGACGAAAGGGAAATTACACCTACAATGAGGCAACAGTAGCTGTTGAGTGTTTGCTGATATGTTGACTGTGATGATAAAATATCAGACAGTGAGCTGAATGATTCAATGAGTTTCGTCTCACACAGTTATTCATCAATAGTTCTAGTTAAATCAACCCTAACCACTTCTGTTCCTGCTCTCAGTCCAGCCAGATAGACGTGAGCTGTTGGCACGTGACTCTCTCCATCCTGCGTCGTCTGACTGCCGCTGTGTTTGGGAAGAAACGTCTGTGTGCTGCTCTGGCGTCTCATGTGACTCAGATCTGTCTGCATTGAGCGTGTCACTTTATTCCGCAGGTTTGCCTAAGACACGTGACAGTTTTAATAAATCAGCTTTATTTTCTTGGAGTCACCTAAGAGGTACTTCTCTCCCTCACCAGTTTGATGGCTTTTCTCCTCAGTTCCCACTCGTTCCACTCGTAAGATTTCATGATGTTGGTCTCCAGCGGGTGGATCTCAGTCTGTGTGCTGCTGTCACTTTTACAGATGGGTTTCACCAGCAAGTTGTGCCCTGACTGCATCTGAGAGACAAGCAGAAACACTCACAGGAAGTGTGTTGGGATCTTCGAAGGGTCTGTGGTGTTTCTCAGTACCTCAGAGTATGGCGGTACACAAGCAAACTCCTGATGGAGGTGAAGCAACTGGATCAGCTCAGCTGATCTCTTTGCCATCGCAGCCACGGCTGATATAAACTCGTCTGCTGCAGAGGAGAATTCACACGCAGCTCTCCTGCAGCTAAAGGTAAAGTATTTCTCCCTGTGCTTCAAAACACCTATGTTAGTATTACCTAAGAACAAGAGACAGTCACACAATTCTTACTGTAACTATTTTGTTTATTAAAACAAATCAGCAAGAGAGAGTGAGCGAGGGTGTGTGTGCGTGAATGGGTGAGTGAGTGAGCGAGCGAATAAGTGGATGCAGTCAGTACCAGGCACTAATAGGCCCTGTTTCTTCACGAGGGTCCAGCAACAAAAGCCCTGATACTGCAGCGGCAGCTCCTTGAAGTTCACTGCTGTCTCCGGAAAAATCCATTCACACTGACCCATCTCTGAAACCACAGTCCGTTCGGCTGAAAGAAAACCAAGACAAAACATTTTAAGAAGCCCAATCTTTAATTTCCTCCAAAAAAATGAGAACTATAATTTATTTTCTTTGGATTTATTTGGGCAGTAAGTCAGGTGAGGTTGAGTAGACTATAGCAGGTCTGTCTGTTACAGGTGGCTGGTAAATACCTGATGTCTCAGAACATCGTTCTATGTTAGATGGCACCTGCTGCCCCTGTAGCAGTCGCTCCATCTGATCTGATGTCAGTACAGTCTGTGCGGATAGGAAGGGCCTCATACCGGACACCAAGTTCGTCAGCGTGCTCAGAAACATCATCTCGCCCTCAAGCCCCAACCAGAGTTTAGCCAAAGCTGTGAAGTGAGGCTGACAAACATCTTCATCATTTTGGATCTAAAACTATCGCCATGTCGCTTAAATTCTGATCTTTTTAATTATTCTTTTAGGGAGAATCGCCCAAAGTGCCATTGTGAAAGGTGCCCTGGCCATGATTTACTGAGCTGTTTAGAGTCAGAACACTGATCTACACAAGTCAACTATAACTGGACATTGGTAAGTTAGTTGCAGCCACAGGAGATAATCTTACAAACACTTGAGCTGTAGGAACTGCAGTCCTGGAGTTCACCGTGTCCTTCAGCAAAGTCATTCTCGCCGTCAGCTCAGACTGTAGATGCGTCACTTCTTTTGCACATTGAATCACATCACACTGATGAAACATGAATTAGATACAGTAACTGCTGCAGCTAATCTGACCTGTTAACAGCCTGTGTTCAATCAAGCTAGTCTAGAATACATTACAGCATCTCAAACAAACTCCTTTATGGTTTATTAATAATGTTAAAAACATCACAGATGTGGTCTGACTGAACATTGGTCAGTGGAAATTTTCCATCAGCAGTTCAGCTACAAATGCCTAGTTTTTCTTCTCCTGTACGATATAACTTACCAGTGTGAGTTTGAGGAAGGCCTCATGTTGGCGTGTATTGTAAAGAGCCTGTCTGAGCACATGTGGTGAGACAGGGCAGTCAGTGTGGTCTGTGTCCTGCTCACAGATCCTCTCCAGCAGGGCCGTGTACTGCCACACCAGGTGCTGAGATCCTGCCAGTTCACTCTCAATATCTGTGACTGCAGCTGGCAGTGTCTTGTTTAAGATCACTGGCACTGTGGACCAACACACACACACATACACGACACTATACAGAACTCACTAATGTGTGGACTGATACATAAACAGCTTACATTTGTGAAAATAAGGGTTTCAATAAGAGGAATCAGGTTTAGTCGAGGTTGCTATGATTAATGTAAGTCCTAGTCTGTGTGTCATGTTGTTTAGAATAGTGTGAGAAGCTCACGCACGGTTAGTGATGTTCTCTCCTCCTCTGCTGTTGTTCTTGTTGTAGAGTCGAATGCCGCTGACGATGAGTGTAAGGTCATTGAGTTGCTGTTCTTTGTCTTGTTTCAGGAGGGACATGAAACTGCTGAGCTCTGACTGAGGAAACACACTCTGCAGAGCAGCTGCAACAGTTCCACAAGCTCATGATCACATCTCAACACTGATTTATCTGAACAGTGACACAACACTGAACATTGTGTGCCAAATGAGTTGTTTGAATTAAATGCTGTCTTGACCGAGTTGTGTTTAAGTGTGTTGATGGTGTTAAGACGTGTTGAGTTGTATTACCTGTTGCCTCTCTCACAGTGTTCAGGTCTGTGTGTGAGCCCAGATTTGAGCGCTGTATGATGTAGCTGACTATCTTTCCGTACAGGCTCTGCAGATCTTGTCTGCTCTTTGCTCTGGTATCTGTGATGTCTCTGCTCAGAGAGGCCATACGAGTCTGCGCAACCTTCTGCTGGATCTCCAAAAAGTCACCTAAGATGATCAACAATGTCAGAATAGTCAGAACAGAGTCCACATAGTTCACATTCACCACTGTGTTACGTGTAAGAAACTACAGTCTGCCTCTAAAACAGATTCCACTCCTAGATAAAATAATGACATGCTCAACTCATTATAAGGCTTATTTATTATAGAGACATATATTTTTGTAATCATAGAGTTAACAGTAATCCTGTTAATATAAGGAGGCCTCAGAGGGAGACTTCATGAATCAACTTTGATCAAAGGGACGCGTGGCTGTAATACACATTCATGTAAACATTTGGTCAGACGACAGCATCACCCGACCATTTGGGTGATCACCGTTAACAAGTCATTCTGTGGGAACCGAGAGCAATCTCCCTTACCACAGCACTTAATTTACATTCAAAGTAAATGTCAATATACATGGGGGGCTAGAGACAGTCTACCCAACAGTATAAAGTGTTAATCTTTTAAACATTCAGGGTTCATTCTGACTCCGCTGAACCCTGAGTGCTTCATGTACTTTGATACTGCAATAAACTATTACTTCGTTGGAACCTTCAACGTGCATCTCATCCTTCTTTCATTTCTTACATACGCAAGGGTAAGAGTCAAGAGAAACTGGAAGTTACACTGGCAGCTGAGTTTTGTATACTGAGGAAAACTGTGGCGATAACCCAATGACTTGTATGTGTATGTGTGAACATACATTAGTGTGGCATGAGATCTCTCAGTCTTGTGTTTCTGTATAGTGTTTGTTGCATTGTTTGATTTGTGTGTCTCTTTAGTTTTGTACATTTCTTTAAACTTACATCGAGTTGTGTAGTTCATGTCAAAATAAACTTGCATCTTAATGGTGTGTAGAGTTGGGCCCTCGTCCATCAGTCTGTTCACACAGAGCTGGACACACGAAAGATACTTCAATACAAAACGTTTCACATGCAGAACTGATACGCGTCAGGTCCAGTACATTACCACAAACTCTGCTGTTTATGTTGTACTGTTAAAGTTAGAGGAACACCGTGGTCCAAAACAAACAATTCTAAAAACTACCTCTATAAGTTTCTTCACATCTTGCTTTGTAAGAGCCCGATCCACATTAAAATGGTTCCTGGGATCCAAAACAACAGCTTTGACCTGGAAGCACAATAAAGGTGATGCAGCGAGTAACACTTACAGCGGCTTCTTCTCGTTGTATTTGAAGACTCACCATGAACGCAATGAGCGTTTCAGAGAGAGTTTGTCCTCTGCTCACACACGCGCGCGCGACCTCACGCATGATGTTTCTGATGACGCCCTCAGCCTGCGTGCGGGACGCGTTTCTCATGACGCCCTCAGCCTGCGTGCGGGACGCGTTTCTCACGACGCCCTCAGCCTGCGTGCGGGACGCGCTTCTCATGACGCCCTCAGCCTGCGTGCGGGACGCGTTTCTCACGACGCCCTCAGCATGTGCTGGTTGTCATGGAGATGATAAACTGTATACGGTCGACACATCAAACCTGTGTGTCTAAAACTACAGGTGAAGTCACACCTGTCACACTTTCCTTACGTGCGAATGTATGTATGTGTATGAAAGCATATGCATTATATATTACACATACATACATACACACACAATAGATAAATACTCCTGGGGGCACACAGGCCTTGCACTTAAATTACTTTGAATTAGAAATTGTGGTGCTCCATAAATATTTAACCTATTATTCACAGAATTTGATCTGTTGTGAGATGAAGAAGGTGTTCAGAACATCTGACCTGATGTTTTTATCAACATACCCAGTACCCAGTATCACCAGATACTGAGCAACACAGATCTCCCTGTACAGCAGGACACAAGCGAATGAACTGTTTTTAATAGTTTCACCAATAACATTCAAATACTGAGGCTGTATGCATAAATCACATTTTAAAGTATGGCTATTTTACAACAGCCAATGCAGCTTAACCAAACAAGAATTATAACAACCCAAAAATCACACAGTCCAAAAATAAGAGTCAAGACAGAGATGTTAAAAACCAGTTGTTCTATACATCAATTGTTCATACTGTATAAGTCAACATACTATATATAGGCTACTGCAGGTATAGTATGGAACGCTTCCAAATATAGCCAATGTGTGTAAACTTTTGGTCATGATTAAATGTCATTTTTGAAGGACGCAAAAAAGACTTTCAAAGTCATTCCAATGGACTCACACATTTTACATTCAAAAGAATACTTTACAAACACAAAAATCCTTCACTTTAACATTGACCACAAAGATAAACAGCAAGTGTAAAGCTCTTCTGCACACCTTCTCTGACATACAGTTAGAGTTTAATCTGTGCTGCTGTGGATAATTAGACCCCAGTTCCTCTCCATTTGGGTGAAGTCATCCTCCTGCTCTGAGCTCTCTTCTGAACACTGTCTCAGGATGACGTTGGGCAGGAGTAATTCATCTCTCTCCGCTTCAGTGTCTGTCTGATCTTCTTTCTCTGAATCTAACTGGTCCATTGGAGGGATTTTCAGTTCACGGGTGTCTGGACTCCAGTCCAAAAATATCTGCACCTCTTCTTCTTCATTCTCCATCTGTGTGAGTGTCGTTGGGTCTCCCTGTGTCCTGTAAGGGCTGATCTTACACGGACCCGGCAGGACGATGCCGTAACCTCCCACCTCGCTCTGTTCTGGCTCTCGATGCAACGACTGATCCGAACTTTCAGCCTGCATGTCTGCTGACACGGGCACTCGGACGTGCTGCCGCGCATAACATGCGGGCGAATCTGCGTCCGGAGACGGAGCCTGTGTGTCGCTTACAGAAATGGGCGGCAGCTGAGGCTCACGGCAGATCTGTTTGGATTTCTCTCCGCCTGCACTGATCAGGTTAAAGATGATGGTTTGGGGTCTCTCAGGTTGTAAAGTCTGAAGTTTTTCACTAACATGAACCACATCCTAGAATGAGCAAAATATTATTTATTTTAACATTAGTTACTGCAAACTGTTTTTTAATTGCTTGTACAATAAACATGAGTAGAATCTTTTTCATTGTTCCCTTTTATAAAAATGACTCATATAAACAAGACAATGACTTTAAATGATTTTAAAAGTATTAGTAAACAACATAATACAAAATTGAAATGAAAATCATGAAATCATGTTTAGTGCATTTGTGTTGTGTGTGTGTTTAAATGTGTTAACGTGAGTGGGGAGGTATGTGTGTTAGTATGTGCGTGTTGAGTTGGGTGTGTTTGTGTGGCCATGTCACCGTGCTCTTGGGCAGCTTCTGTCTGTGGTCAGTGACGTAGCAGCGGATGAGACCTCCGAGAACAGCAAGCACACACAGACAGAGAGCAGATGGTAACACGCCACCCAGCATAGCAGTCAACAGCTGATCTTTAAACACATCTGCAAGAGAGATTAAATCAATAGCAAGAGTCTGAAAATAAACTCCAACATGAACCATCAGGTTATATATTAACACATACACAAGGAAGACAGGCAGAAAGCTGTAAACTAACACTTGCACAAGGAAGTACAGCTCAGAGTTTGCTGGGAAAACACCTCAGCAGAATGTTTGGAAGACTGATTTAACTCATACCAAAGTTCTCTAACTAGTCCCATGAGTTCACTGAAGCAAAGAATGGGACCGGTTCTCTCAATCCAAAACTAATCAAACCTGTTCAGCTCGTCAGCCTGAAAGTGAAAGGGTTTCACCTTTAAGCGTCTCTCCACACATGGACTCACTGGGTATGCTGGTCAAAGGGAGAGACTGAGATTGAGCGACGGCCACAACACAGATTTGTGTGGAGGGCTCCAGAGGACCCAGAGTCAATGTAGAAGTTTTCACAGAGAACGACTGCTGCAAAACAGTACAAAGTTCCTGTTATTTGGGCTAAATGTGTGATTAACACAGCTATTATGCCAAGCTGAGAGACAAACAGGCACCAACCGTGTGTTTGCTCTTGCTGTTGTGCACAGAAACATTATAGATCATATGTGGGAAGATTTTCCAAAGGGATTTTTCTTTCTTTGTCTTTTGAGTTTTCCACCTAAAGGGACCCTTCAAAGAGATGTTGACATAGTTCTGCACCACCATCATGTCCACCAGCGGAGGTCCAAGAACTGCTGTGAGATACAGAGGCTGATGTCACAGCTGTGTTTCCTTTGCCTCTTTTTTACTGTCATCTCATGAGAACACAGATTACAGAAAAGCAAGAACAACACCTGAGCAAAAATCTTTGGCTGTTTTCAGCACAACGTAAACATTCAGGGATAATGTGTTTATGTTTCACCCTGGTGTGAAATGTTTCCTGGCTCAGAGAAATTAAAACACAACAGATGTGAGAATAAACCACAGAAGGATTGGGAAACATTGCAAGGAAATGTTTAAATAGATGATAAATGTGTATTTGTCAAACTCATTTTAGAAAGCAATATTATTGCTCACAAATGACTCTGAACACCAAAATGTTTGTTTTCATGAAGAAATGGGTCAATTCTGTGCCACAAATTGCAATTGCAAAAATAATTACCATTTTCAAACACAAAGTGGTTTAACACTTAAATCTCAACAAATCTTGCTAGATTTGTCCCACCCGAAATAAAAATGGCATCTTTCGCTTTAATTAGGAAATATGATGCTAGAAATAAACATATTCAAGATAAAACTGTTGGACTCGTGCTGGTTCTCCATCAGAGACTGGCTTACTGTCGGTCATGGGTCTAAATCTGGTCCTGCTCTCGGTCCAGTCCGACTGTGTTAGCGGGCTCACGGCTTTAACGCGTGCGTAATACTCCTCCTGCAGGTTCATGGTCTGCTGGGAGACGTCACATTCTGTGTGTTGGGTGGAGGTACAGTGCTCCACCGGCCTCCACCTCACCTGCTCACCGTTACCCTCCTCTGCATCACCGTAACTACAGTAAAACAGCAATGAGCTGATCTGAACTACACACATGTAAAAGTGCTTGAAACACGCCACCCGACATACTTCTTCCCCCGGTAAATACCCACAATTACAACATAAGTTGTAACACTTATTTAAATAGACAGGTACTTAAACTAGAAATAAACTCAAATAAATAATATCTGAAATACAAAGAAATGGCCACAACAGTTTTTTACATTAACATTTCTTCCCCCTTCCCTTTCTATGATTCCTACTCTCCACAGTTCAAGTGAATTAATATTTTATGTTTAATTGTTATTTTTACGCTATTTAAATGTGTTGGCTGTGTCACACAGTGTATTTAAAATGCATGCATTGACAGTACTGTACATTGTAGAGCCTCTGTAGAGTTTACTTTAAGAACTTCATTGGTGTTATGTGACAGAGTTCGTTCCGAACTCTTGTGCTGGTTATGTAGAAGTCAGAATTTACTCACATGGCGTATTCCACAGCGTAGACGGTCTCATTGAGAGATCTTTCTCCTGGCGTCCATCTCACCTGGTTCTTCAGGTTCAGAGAGTAGAAGTGGACATTTTGAGGCTCAAGAAGCCCTTCAGCTGAGTCTGCAGGTAGAGGTGATAATATTTTTATTATTTAATATTTTATTAAGGGGAAACACTTAAAAGGTCAGTCAAAGTATTTGCTAAGAGCAGAAGGTGTCAACCTTTCATCCAGTCTCAATTAACACTTGTTATGTACTAGTTATTTACATATACTTATCCAATATATCATGTAAATATGAGAGTTTGGAAGACAATGCTTGGTCAATATTTTCCGTGTCTGACTGAAGGTTTTGTTCTGTGATGGTCAAATGAGGAACATGTTCAGTGGAAGTAACATTAGATGACAGAAATCACATAAAGACATAAAGAACACACACAAACAAGTCAATTATGGTTGAGTTGAAGCAAGGTAACGCAATCCATAAGCAGCCATACAATGTTTCCTAATGAACGACCTGGCTTTGTGTTCCACTAAAACCTGTACATACACTAAATGACATTTCAAAATGATCTGTTAAATATAGAGAATATTGTATGCATGATCATAATCGAAATATAATTATTCATATCTAAATATACTTAAGCATCACTCAGGTGAACAGTGAGGTTCGTGTTCAGTTCGTGATGATCAAAACAAGAGCTTTACACTTGATGACATCTACAAACACTACCTGATGGGACTGTGTGCTTTCAGAGTGAGCAACTTACCTGATGATCCTCGACCCAAAGACAGACACACAGCGACCAATAACACTTTACTCATACTTGAACATGTAGAGACGAACGATGCTTGACATTCTGCCTCTGTATATGCGTCCGCTTCTCTCATGGTGGGCGGGGCCTGAGGAATCTCTGCTGGAGAGGCGTGGCTCTGAAAAGGTAACCAGAAAACGTCAGCATGACGTCATTAATAGTCACAAGCCAACTTTTCGCCCTAGACTTTTGTTTGACTTTTGATTGCATTTGAATGTCACGCTAGTTATATGTTTATTGCAATAAAACCTATTGGTGGTATTGGTGTTTTCTGAGAACAGTCTAGCAAACCGCAGTAGCTGGTGTCAGATCTGACCGGTTACACCTGCGTGACTTCATTATCTGAATAACAATCCTAACACGCGAGCTACACCAAATGATGAGCCATGTGACAAACCTGGTTTTGTAGGTACGATCATTATTCACACTGCCATAAACCGACATATATCAGCCGCTGTTAAGTAAACATGACAGTCAGGGTTAGTGTTTCCTCACAGATAAATGCGCGTCTTTTGGTTTGGTGAAGTAATTATGCTGCGGAACTGAAAGTTGGCGCTTCGTTTGAAGCACAAGAGCTGCATTCTTCTGCCCACACGTGTTGTTTTATCTCAGTGTGGACATCCTATTTTTATTGTCTACTGATCTAACGGTGCTTCAGCCCCTTAATCATACAGAAAACGTCCGTAATTATGTTTATTAAGACGCCCCGTGATGTGGCAGATCTCAGGTTGTGCTGTTTAATGGGGACAGACGGTCCACACAACACAGATGAAATGCAGATGTTTCATCGGGGACTTTATTTTGTATTTATTTTTATTTATGTATAGTTTTAGGGGGATATATATTGTAGTGCATGTTGAATTAAAGTATTGAGGAGTGATTACAGCAGGAAACGTCCGCGGGATGTTGTTTCACACGGACGGTATTGAGCGGCGCACACACACAGACGCACACACACACACACATACGCACGCACGCGCACACACACACGCACACACAGACGCACGCACGCACACACACACACACACACACACACACACAGGAACCGTCCGCGGGATGTTGTTTCACACGGACGGTATTGAGCGGCGCACAGACTCCTGCGCTGCTGTTGTTGTTCCGAGCGTCGCTACAGCCGTACAAACACACGCGTCATTTACACACACTTGACACACTCTTCAGTGACACACACACACACACACACACTCTTCAGTGACACACACACTCTTCAGTGACACACACACACACTCTTCAGTGACACACACACACACTCTTCAGCGACACACACTCTTCAGCGACACACACACACTCTTCAGCGACACACACACACTCTTCAGCGACACACACTCTTCAGCGACACACACGCATGCGGCTGTAGGTGTGAGGCGATGGCGGTGCCGATGGAGATTCAGCTGCAGAGCATCTTTGAAGATGTGGTGGTGAGCGACCAGCCGTTCATTCATTAGTCGTGCAGATGGTGTAGAAGCAGAAATATGCTCTGATTTATAGCCACAATCACACAATGGCGACATACACACTAAATACAAACACACGAAACATGAACCATGTGTTTGTTTACGGCAGAAAACAGAGGCGATCGACGAGGCGTTTTCTGGGTGAGTGTAATAACACCGCATGAAATAACCGATGTTTGTGATGTTTATCACAAGTGTGTGGTGATGTGATGTTTATCACAAGTGTGTGGTGATGTGGTGTTTATCACAAGTGTGTGGTGATGTGATGTTGATCACAAGTGTGTGGTGATGTGATGTTTATCACAAGTGTGTGGTGATGTGATGTTTATCACAAGTGTGTGGTGATGTGATGTTGATCACACGTGTGTGGTGATGTGATGTTTATCACAAGTGTGTGGTGATGTGATGTTTATCACAAGTGTTTGGTGATGTGATGTTGATCACACGTGTGTGGTGATGTGATGTTTATCACAAGTGTGTGGTGATGTGATGTTTATCACGAGTGTTTGGTGATGTGATGTTGATCACGAGTGTGTGGTGATGTGGTGTTTGTCACAAGTGTGTGGTGATGTGATGTTGATCACGAGTGTGTGGTGATGTGATGTTTATCACACGTGTGTGGTGATGTGATGTTGATCACAAGTGTGTGGTGATGTGATGTTTATCACAAGTGTTTGGTGATGTGATGTTGATCACACGTGTGTGGTGATGTGATGTTTATCACAAGTGTTTGGTGATGTGATGTTGATCACGAGTGTTTGGTGATGTGATGTTTATCACACGTGTGTGGTGATGTGATGTGATGTTTATCACGAGTGTTTGGTGATGTGATGTTGATCACGAGTGTGTGGTGATGTGATGTTTATCACGAGTGTGTGGTGATGTGATGTTTATCACGAGTGTGTGGTGATGTGATGTTTATCACGAGTGTTTGGTGATGTGGTGTTGATCACAAGTGTGTGGTGATGTGATGTTGATCACAAGTGTGTGGTGATGTGATGTTGATCACACGTGTGTGGTGATGTGATGTTTATCACGAGTGTGTGGTGTGGTGATGTTTATCACGAGTGTTTGGTGTGGTGATGTTTATCACGAGTGTGTGGTGTGGTGATGTTTATCACGAGTGTGTGGTGTGGTGATGTTTATCACGAGTGTGTGGTGATGTTTATCACGAGTGTGTGGTGTGGTGATGTTTATCACGAGTGTGTGATGTGGTGATGTTTATCACGAGTGTGTGGTGATGTGATGTTGATCACGAGTGTGTGGTGATGTGATGTTGATCACAAGTGTTGTTTATACAGGATGTTCATGGACAGTGCTGAGGATGAGAGAATCAAACTCATGAGCTGTTTAGGAGCTTTCAGACAGTACTGGAGCAGCCTGCCGCAGGTCACACACCTCACATCATATACATCATACACAGAAATATGAAGGAGGAAGGTGGGTTACCCATCAATCTTTAGTGTTCTGCATTAACTGCAGATTACACTGGGCCTGTTGAAAATTAGAGAGCAAGATACTGAGAAACTTGAAAATGGATGTTAGATTTCTTTAAGGAAAAAAGCCTCACAAAATTGGATAAAAGGATGGCTGAAATGTATTATAAGAATTAAAATAATTTATTATATCATTTAAGTTTGTGTAAATGGCTAAGATCACTACATTCCAGTATTTTGATTGTTTTATTTAAAAAAAGTTTATACAATTATTTTGCCTGTCTGGCTCTTTAAAAATAATGTACAGAAGTTTGAAATAGGATACTTTCATTATGAAATAATTTTTTTATTAGTCAGGTTGTGTACTTTTATATTTTGAATTCAGACGGAAGTTATTCACATACTCCTCAAGGATGCATCGTGCCTTGCTATCTGTGTTTCTTCTGTAAGGATGTGTGAAATCTAGACATGTTAAGGCTGTAGAGTTAATGTCTAATGTAAAGTTTGTGTGATGTCACTACAGGAGTCACATGACCAGTGTGTTCAGTGGATTGTGCACTTTATTCATAGTCAACACAGTCCCAAACGGATCTCCTTCCTCTATGAGTGTCTGGCTATGGCTGTGGAGACCAGCCTGCTTCCGCCCAGGTAAACATTCACCCTGCCCGTGCAGACACTGTGGCCTGTACACAAGAAAACCTGTGACCGTCATGGCATAATGGTTGGAGTCAAAGGTTGAGGTAAAAAGGTTTCAGATTCGATTCCCAATGCTGCTATGAAATGACTAAGTTGACATGAAGGCATGAAGTCGAAAAAGGCACCAATGTGTTTTTTCCAGTGTGTTGTGTGAAATACTAATCCCAGGTCTGATCTTCAGAACTGCTGTGTTATGTAAACATCTGAACTCTGTTTGGTGTGAGGAAGACTCCAGACATTGTGATGTGAAGGACTGCTGTGTTGTGTAAGTGTGTGTAACTCTGTTTCTGTAGAATGGTGTGTCAGGCTCTTATCAGCTCTGACAGTCTGGAGTGGGAGAGAACCCAGCTTTGGGCTCTGACCTTCAAACTCATCCGCAAGATCATTGGAGGAGTCGACTACAAGGTCAGACAGCATTAATCAATCTGTGACCGTTAGCCGTGATGACAGTTCATAGTTTAGTTTATGTAATATTTAATCACATCAATAACATCATGATTAATTCATCTAATAAATCATATGTCTAATTATTTGTCACAAAAACAAGAAGGTGG
>JBAJNP010006781.1:0-24526 GCA_036877545.1 Yasuhikotakia modesta | reverse complement strand
GTGTGTGTGTGTGTGTGGATTTGCTCTGCAATATCTGATACAACATCCTTTATAGAATTCTGGGATGTTTTACAGTCAGACTTTTATGTCTTTACATAAAATTCCTTGGTATGCCTTTATTTATGCCTTTAAATAACTGTGTTTCTTCTTCAATGTGGTATTTGTGTTTGTCTAAATGTCTGTTCTCTATAGAAAAGTCAAATTCCTCATAGCACTGAATACATTAAAACAATCCCTCTATCATACAGACAGCAGGCAGTGGGGGTGAAAAACTGCCCAGCCCTCCTGCAGTAACAAGCACATAAACCCACACCTACACAACTCAATGAATGGCCTCATAGCTTCCTCACTCACTCACTCACTCACTCGCTCGCTCACTCGCTCGCTCGCTCGCTCGCTGGCTCACTCGCCAGCAATGTAACATTGACATTATAGCCTGTTCCAGAGAGGGGAGAGAGAATATTTCATTTCTTAAAGGTATTCAAATCAAGATAATTAATGCTTCTTTTTCAGTACTAAACCAGTCAGACAAGAGTTCATACAATCACAGACATCCCATAAATCACATGACATTGCCAATCAGACACAATGGAAATAATTGGACACACAATATAGCCAATTGGAACTCATCACCACTAGCAGTTGCTCTGTTAACATCACTGACAAAAAAGCTGGTTGTCTGTGTTACACCTGGGTGTCTTTGTAAATGTTTGGTGTCCTGTATAGTTGTTATTGAGTTGCTATGCGTTGGCTAAGGTGTTCTCTCTCGCTTTCACTATGTGTCTTTCTCTCTCGTCCAGCACTGTGTCTAAAGCGCTGATATAAAAATACGTCAAACTCTGTCTATCTCTCTCTTTACAGGAAGCCCAGTATCTGACTGACAGCTGCCCTGCCCCATGTGATTTTCAATAACGGTTTTTCTGTACTAGAGAGATCGGCTTTTGGAATACCAATGTTGTTTTTGAGAGATAGAGTTATTTACTTAGCAGAAATGGAAAATATAAACTATACATTTTCAGTTTTTTTTAATAAACAAACCAGTAGGAACAAATAAGAGTAAGTTCAATAAAGAGAGAAAAATATTTATTTGGTTTCTGACGTGAATGAAGAAAAAAATGGCTTTATAATTTCCCTGTGTTATTATTATAAATGCTATATACGGTAGTACCTAATGTTCCCCTCATACTATTTCCTGCGTGAAATGAACTGTGGAAATAACGTAAACTGGACAGCCTGAGAATAGACGCCTGAGTGCTGCTTGTTTTTTGGCTTGTTTGCTGTCATTATTATAGCCAGTATTTGCCAAAATAGCAAACAATGCAACTATTATTTCTCTGTAATTTATGAGAAATATGTTTATCAGTAACTGTAAACCAGCCTTTGGTCCAAAACTGGTCCTGTAAACCAGCCTTTGGTCCAAAACACGTCATTTATAATTGCAAGTCAGTTTTATATAATCCAGTTTCACACCCTGCCATAGTTTTTGCTTTTATTTAATATTTTTTAAATTTTAATCATTCCTTTGGGTGTTTACTTCATTTTTGTTTTGCTAACATAAAAAAATACATATACACACAAATACATAATACATATGTGTATTATACATATGTAATGCATAAATACATAATCACACAAATAGGGTTAAACTGTATTTAGAATATTCCAAATTTTGGTGACAGGGTTGCAAAAATCTCAAACCTCATATAAAATGTAGAGAACATACAACAGCTATAATATGAATCTGACTTTCTGTTGTTGATGACTTTTCACAAGCCATTTGTTAAAAAAAAAGGAAAAGATTTAGGCCCTATTTTGTACTCTACTGGTGGAAAGTGCCAAGTTTATCTCCAGCTCAGTTTTTATATTGTTTTGATGTGCTTTTCATGTCCTGTATTCTGCCAAGACAGCAAAGACAGAACAACAAAGAGCAAGTGAGACAAAGAGATACAAAGAAAAGACAGAACAGCGCAAAACCATGTCATACTATGTAAATCTGAAATGACTCAATCTTCAAACTAATCAAAAAGAACGATCTTCTTTTTTATTTTCTCTTCATTTGTCACTTTTTGGACATTTGAGGGAAAGTAACAAAGACCAACTTTGTAAAACAATCCCACTCAAGCCCACAATCTGTCTATCGCTGACTTTCCTCACTCTGCCTGCCTGCCAATCATAAACACTGATCGTTATCACCATGGAAACAGAAGCCTCGATAAGGTCATTAGTGAGTCTCTAAATAAGCTTGTGGAACAGCAGGTTATCGCTGTTGTGACTCACTTGCTGATAATGTTTACTTTGCTCCTAAACTTCACTGTATATAAGTCAAGGTCAGGGGACGGACTGGTTTTAAAATTGTATGATTCTTTCTCCTTATTAGTTTATCTAATTCTCTCACAGACAGTGCAAATCTTTCCAATTAGCGAGGCCAGTGGACTGGAACAAAGAGACGCACACAATGTCTTTATGGGATTAGACACACTGTTTTTCTCCCACCCTGGATCTTCCTCATTAAAATGCTCTGGAAACACAGAACGGTACACAGCAATGTTGGACACACACACACTCACACACACACCCACATGCAGTCCTTACGATTGTTGGTAGATGCATTATGCTGCCTGGAATGAAAAATAAAGAATGATGTGAAAATGCCAGAATAGTCAAACAAACAAACCTGAACTATATAAAAATATAGAACAACTAAATAAACAAACAAACACACACACACACACACACACACAAACACATTACATTTGGCTCTATATCTGGGTTTCATTTTAAATTAAGTGTGTGTGTGTGTGTGTGTTTGGAGGGGTTAAATGGGCACTTTGTTTAAAGATAGCAAGACATTTACAATAATAAATGTTTACCGTTATTTCTGTTTTTAAGACTACATGTGAACTTGTGAAGTACATCACATATGCATTACATGCAATATAAATAAATGTAACACTCACATTAAGATCTCACATCTAAAGCCAAGTATATATGCTAATAGGTGGCACCGCCACGCAAACTTTAGACTGTATTGCACAAAGTTGAACTAATATGCTGAGCTAGTGCTACAGGCAAGAGCAGAGACACAGCCATTAGATGCTCACTGAATGTGGACACACTGAATGTGGCTAAATATCTTTAGTAAGCAGCAGGCAGAGAAAACAAGCAACTTAATCTGAGCCTGTACCTACAGTTACAGGATAAAAACCACCATTGGATTTACTGGTTACTGGTTTTGCTGGTATTTGTCTTAAATTGGTCATTAGATCTGATCTCTGCTACAATGAAACACTATCCTATTGTACACACATATCAGTATAGATGGTTCTAGATTTAAGCTTTAAATGAATGTGGCGTGTATAATGCAACACACAACCTATTAACAGTGTCTGTTACACTGCACATGTATGTTCATTATCTAATTACTGAGATTAGCATATTTGGAAAAGCAGCAGCCAGCAATGCAAGTATTAAGTGTCAGTGTTCATTCTAAATTGATCTGGGGACTGGACAAATTTGCTTTAGCACTCAGGAACAGACATATGAACTGTCAAAGTTCTCTCGCTCTCTCTCTCAATCTATTTCTCTGTGCTGTGCTCCCTCTCTCTTTCTCCCCCATTTGCCACTTGATGTCATCCACTATCATGACCTCTGCTGTTTCCATGGAGATGCAAGCGGTGCCACACTCAGTCTTTTAATAATTAACATGTCTGGAGTGAGATGTTTCACAAGAACCTCAGGTGTATTGCTGTTTCTCAAAAGAACCGCAGATCTTTTGCACTGTGGTCTGTCTGTTGCTTACATCACAAACAGCACAAACATCAACCACCTGGCCAAGAGAAACCTAAAGAACATATTTTTGAGGGATGCTTAAGAAATACTGTGGTGAGAGCATGTTGCAGTGATTGCATTAGATGGCAACAGACCTTATTTGTTACTTTGACAATCTGACAATGCTCCTATGTAACATTTTTACAATAGTATGCCTAGATAATTCAATAGATACCAGGGTGTTACAGTGCTACATAACCTTGGTACCACCTCCAAAAACAATTATGGGTCTTTGACCCATGGTATTGAGTGGTATTCAGCAATGTGCTGGTATTTATCTTGTTCCTCAAAGACTACAACTATTTACCATAGTACTTGTCCATAAAACATGGTGAAGCCATAGTTTTTATTATGGTACCATTATGTATATCATGTGCATATCATACCGTTATGCATGTCATATCAATAACTATTATGATATCATGGTAAGTTTGTCTACGAGGGTGTTGAAAAATACCATTTACATGGAGCTTCAACATTTTTGTCATGAAAGATTTTAACTAAAGAAAGAGAGACAGAGTGCATTGCATTCACTGCATTAAACAATGCAAGTTATCTGCTTTAAATGTGTGTGTTAACTGTGCCTTACATACACTGAACTGCATCATCATGCATGTGTGTGTGTGTGTGTGTGTGTGTGTGTGTGTGTATGTGTGAGAGTCAGGTTGTCACATTCAATGTGTAGCTGTCACATTGTTGAATGGATGTATTGTGAAGGAGTAAAGAGTAGCTCAGTCACAGATAGACTAAAATCAATTCTCATTTAGGGGCTGTAGACACACACACAAGGACATGAAGGTGGTGTACCTGACAGTTTTACTGTAAAAAATGCTCACTTTTGTGTGTACTGTGAACATTTTTATGGTACATAGTGAGTGTCATATACTTTTGTGCCGATAAGCCCTCTCACTCTTGTTTTGTCTTTTATCGCTGCTCTGAAACGTTTAGCCTTAGGTCATGAATTCTTTCCTTTTCAATTTCCTCTCTATCTGGAAAACGAAGGGGTGAATTTACCAAACAGTCGTGTCATGTCTGCATGCAGCATTCCCTGCATCTTATTCACTAACCATTCACAAACCGGTTTAACCGTGTGCAACCTGCTGTGATTGGTATAATGGTAAATTAAATTCCTCCTTTCTATGTAAATTATTTCCTTCAAGGCCCCAGTCTTTCCAGTTCATTCTTTATCACTTAATTGTGGGATTGACAGCAGGACAAGCGTTGAGACTGTAGTGCTACGTATAATTATATATCATTCAAATCTCAAATGCACTTTGCATGTTTTCATTTTGGCTAGTCTGCGGCTATCTGAGTTAATGCATGGGTATTAGATTACACCATATAGTATGCATACTTTGAGCATTTGGTAATACAGTTATACGGAAACAGTCATAAATCCAGCTGATGGATGGATATAGTAAACAGTGTTTCTTTTTAAATCGCCTGTATCTTATACAGTACAGTATATATGTATCAGGCATTGAAATCCAATATTAATGGACTTAAGATAACTACATTCGCTGTATATTTTACAGACACGCCCCCAGTGTGACAGACTGCTGGCAGTACTGAGCAGGTCTCTCTGTGACCTCCCATGACTATGACCAATGAAAATGTCCAGGGCCTCATGAATTCAAGTGACAGGCTATTCGCTCCACAGCACACAGAGAAAGAGAAAGACAGGGCAACCTGCTGACAGAGGAGCAAATAAACACAAGTATAGATAGGGTGACAAGTACAGTAAAGGAGTCAGCAGACAGACAGTGTGCAGAGAAAAAGAAAAACAGGGTATCAGAGAGACATTAACAATGCACACACATTCTACAGCACAACAGTCACTCAATCCAAACAGGCCAGACTTAAAACTCACCATTTCTGCTAACTCCACAGAACTACCAGCAGGCTTAGGTGCATGATTAGATACAGATAAGCTGGAGGTTTTAGTATTTTATATGCAGAATGATTTCTAATTCCCATGATGGAATAAATGAATGTATCCCTTAATAAATTAAGTTTAAAACACAGCAGCTCTGTGCCAGAGGATGTATTAACAGGAGCAAGATCTCATTTAGTTCCATTTCAGTTCATTATTTTATTTTACTGACTTGGTCTCAAAGCAGTGATGTGCTCAGCATTTTCTGAGGAATCTTCAACTCAACCTTGTCACTCTGTAAACGCCTCACCAGAGAAACACGTTTTTAATCCACTAATTGTCGGGTTAGGGGGAAAAATGGAAAAAATCACGTTTTTCACTTCAATAATTTAACAAAATGTTTGCCTCATACTTATTTTTAAATTCAGTGAAATGGAATGGGACCCCTTCAGGGTTTTATTCCCGAATACAGTCCCTTTACTTGTCTTCCAGTTTGAACACTGGTCCTAAAAATGATCTATTCCAAAGCTAAACCCAGTAGACTAAACTGTAAAACTAAACTGTAGACCCAGACTTCAGCTGTAATCTAACATTTCACACTGTTCCTCTCACTTATCATTTTACAGCCCTCTTGATCTTCAAGTGTGCACAGTTTTTATTGGCAGATTGCTTTAATAGCCTCTTTCCCATAATTCCATGTGTGTCATGGTCCCCAAAGGCCAATCGATAGACTTTCTGGAGCTCACGAACACACCTTTAAGAAAGACAGAAACCAAACAAAGACTAGCTGTTGGGGCTATAGTTTGAATTCACAAAATCTGATTTATAACTAAATGACCCTGTTCATAATATGACAATATCCTTCTTATTGAAATTTACTTTACAGGCACTAAATGCTTTATGTCTGGCATCATTGTAAGATTAAAAGCGACTCAACAAAACCAGACAATTTCAGCTTAGGAAAAACTGTTGTACTATCTATATACAGAGATTAATTATGTACTACATCATATAATAAATGACAGTACTGCATTATGGGTAGACAGTGAGCAGAACTGTGCATGTGGGTGGATGGATAGCTCTTATAGCAAGCCTTCTGGACTGGATGGATAAAGGCACAGAAAGTTTAACACCCTGCATGTGGTGTGTGCACTGGGTGTGCATGTGTGTGGTGCTGAGAAGATAAAGGGTTCACTTGGAGGCTGCCATGGATACAGAAATCTCTGGCTGGCAGGATGGCAGCTCTGATCCCCAGGATAAATAAATTCATGCATCACAGTAGCCTACAAATCAGACTCAGGTCAGTTTTGCTTTTGTAGGTGTGTTGTGTGTGTGTGTATTTAGTGACTGCATGCTATAAAACAAAACCCTTGGACAACCTTAAAATGCTGCCACTGACAAATGTAAAAACAACACTATGTCAAAACAACGGTGGGCTCAAAATGTATACAAACCACATGAAACAACATTTAAACCACATGAATTTCATTGCATTATACAGTCATTTGTGTGTATATGAACAATTATAGAATCCATATTTAACGATCATCGTATCTTAAATTTTATCAGTACTTCTACGGATTAAGGATTGGAGGTTTTGCCTTTTGTTTTTCTGTGAAAGTTTCTTGATTTTCATCTTCCCTGAAAACAAACTAATGAACAAATAAACAGTTTAATATTTATTTTATGCAATGCAGAGATACATAAATATATATGTATGACATATTTTTATGCGTGACATTAGTACCACTACATTGTTAGCTAAAATATTAAATTTGATGTCTTGCTGAAGCAATGAGCTTGTGTTAGAATCAAGGTATTTCTCTCAGTACAATGTTTACCAAACACATCACTGTCTTATCACAACCTTGTCTTGTAGAATGGTGCATTTGTATAATTGTGTATCAATAATACATTATGAAATAATATAAAGAGTGAATCTCTTTTTCCTACTCTGTCTCCTAACTGGAATGAGAACAAAGGGAACAAAAGTATTTTTACCTCAGCCAACTCAGTTAATTAACTTTGAGAAAAACGTCTGCCAATATGCATCTCCCCATGTGAGTACAAAGAAAGGAAAAATGTATAATACTTTAAGAAAGCAATACGTAAAAATTCCCATTCGTCTCCAGAGCAGTTGCTTTGCTGGCGCAGAACCCTGTCAAAGTACATGATTTAAATTCTACAATCTTTGCTCAAGGGAGCCAGCAATTCAGTTTTAAGGCCAATCATCTGAAGGGTAAATGTCATGTGACTTCTCACTCTGGAGCTACAGGAAATGACATTCTGACAGTGCTGATTGGTTAATTGCACCAGCTCCAAACTCTTTACCGGCAAATCTAGAATTGAAGTCTGGAGGAAGGATTTTTTACAAAAAAATTATAAGACAATATAATTTAGATTTTTTAGCAACTTGTGAAAATAAGTTGCTTTAATGAAAATAACCTTGGATTGCATACTGCAGTTAATTCTTTCATAATGAGAAATTACATAATCAAAAATTCTTGCTGACAGGGGGCAGAAATGAAAACCATGGGGGCTGAAATGCCCTAAATACAATTTATCAATGACTATGCTAGTGACTATCCTAAGCAGTGATCTGAAAGCCAACACACAGGATGAAACATAAATCCATTTTATGCTTTAAGAGCCAAAACATCAGACACTGGCAAAACATCTAATGAAATTAGATGCTCATATATATATATATATATTATTTACACTATTCTGGTAAACCAACCTATTAATGACTTGTTTATTTAAATTAGAAAAGTATTTAAATAAAAAGTTTATTTTTTATTAAGTATAAGTATTTTATTAAGTATTTTAACAATGAAAGAATGATCTCAGCTCCAGTCGTTTAACTCAGATCATCTGGCCAGCAAGCATAAAGTATAAATGCAGGTACAGCTGAGGTGTTACGTGTACGTGAATCTATTAATAGTTCTTCCTTTAGTGTCACTCAGTAAGAATCAGCTGTCTCTCCTGATGCTGCTGGCCCACTTGCCCACTCAACCACAGTGTGACTGTCCCTCCAACACACACAGCTTTGTAAGCACATTTTTACACACAACACAACACACACACATACACACACACAATATTGGGACAATGGTTTTTAAACTGTTCAATACTGTACTATACTGTAACTTTCTGCTACATTACACTTTACAAAAAATGTACACGTTTATAACCTAAAAATGTCCCCAAATGTGGTGTATAAGGACCCTCCAGAGATGTAATAGTTTTGTACTGTACAGACTGTATTTTCTACCCCCTAAATCTAACCATAAGCCTTACATAAGCAACTTAATTTATGAGGACACAGGAAGTTTCCTCGTAAACCATTTTTCCTCTGTTGTACTCTTTATTATACACATTTGTGTTCTCCTAAACCACATATTTAAATTCGCGCACACACACACACACACACACACACACACACACACACACACACACACACAGTGTTAGCGTTAGCATCACACTCACTCTTTGTGTAAGTGACCTTGGATTCTCTTCAGCACTGCTGATCCTCTGTAATGACACTCAGTGCTGAGAAAACTGAAGCATCTACTATCACCTCTTAACACTGATACAAGCTATTACAAACAGTAAATCCATTTAAAATCTATTAGCCAGACTAATGTAAGCTGAAGTTTATTATGATATTTTACATACATATATAAGGACCTTAAACTACATGGGGAATTAAACTATGCAGAAATCGAAATACGCCACAATGTTAAGCTCACATTAATGCATTAACAAAATATGTCTTCCCACCTTTTTGGTCTCATATGACCTTTTAACTAACAAGTACTATTGCTCATTAAAAATATGACACTGTATGTAAACTAAGGAATTAGTTATTTTAAAAACATAACTCTGAAAACAAACAGGAATATACAGTTTTTAAACACTTCACAATATATTTCCTGTTTATTTGCCACTATGTGACTTAAAAGTCTAAATATATTTCAGACATTTGAAGCAACCTTTCAAGCATTAGCAAATGACTAACAATGACTAATTCTTCCTTTTGAGCAGTTACCATTGCAGTCTGCAAAACCAGGTTTTGTTTGTTGGAGCTGAAAACACTCATACACTCATTCCTGAAGCTGCACAGCAGTCAGCCAATTGGATTAGTGCTTGTCATTTAGGAAAGCTGTCAGACAAAGTTATATAAAGCTAACTTCTATTACTTCTATTACTGTACCACCATTTCATACAAAAAAGTTCAAATCTTATATCAACAGCAAATTTTATTTACAGGGCTAATAAAATAACAGATACACTATTCATTTATTAACAGTATAAACTGTAATATACTGTAATAATGTTGTTAACATGTGGTAGCACTTAGAGTGCAGCCCCAACTCTCACTAATATTTAAAAATAATAACAACAATATACACAAACTTACAATGATGACTACTACCACAATCATCTATTCAATACTCATAACCATTTATCTGTGAGTCACTACATCTGTGAGTCACTGCATTATAAACCATGTTAAAAGCATTACTGCACATCAGAAAGAACTAAACTGTGTTCTTTGGAACTGTGTACTTGTTTTTAGGAGAAACAGGTGTAGAAAGACACATATTCAGTTAGCAATGCTAACAAGGTTGTAAAACTAATAAAAATATATATTTCTAATCCGCTGTAGGTCATTTTAGCTGAAAACATCTGCCAACTGTGTAAATGAAAAGCATGCGTTTTCTATTCCAGTTGCTTATTTCTTATATATTAACAAGCGTAACCTGATTGCTGCAATACCTAGAGGTAAAATCAAAAGTTTAACTACCAAAACATTTGCAAGTGGAAATGGCTTGAAAACACGTTTTAAGTGTTAAGTGAAAGATTTTTCCCCGTACTGAGTAGAGCCAAGTCTTTCTTTTTACTCTGCGGAGTTGAGGCTGGAGTATATCGCCATCGATCAGAGCAATTATTCACCTGAGCGCTATTAGAGAGTGGGAAATGAGGCTGTCTGTGGCAGTGTCTGGCTTCACAGGTCTATTCATATTAGTTAGGTGACAAGAGACAGCAGGTACTGCTCCTCACCACTGAGATCTTACTACAGTCTCCATATGAGCCGAGTCAGTGCATTAGCCTGAGATGCATGACAGATAGGTGTTAGAAATACACTTGCACACATGCATGGTAATTTACATATATCACATATATACACCATTACAGACAGGCATGATGAATGATGAAATTATGCGCTTGATTTTTTAATTTACAAACATTTAGACATTTAGACATGTCTAAATGCAATTAGACATATAGGTCTAATTGCAATGATTTTAAAAGTTGCAAAAAAATGTTGTTTCTTCCCATTAAAAAACAGGGATGTAATTGATTTTCTTAAAGGACTGAATATTAACTAGGAATAACTGTACATATGAATGGGTCCAATAAAGAACACATAAACTCACAGGTGATGTCTGCAAAGAAAAGTGATGCGCTATTATAGCCTAATATTTTACATTTACTGAAGAACATGACACTACAGTGACAGAAATGTTTGCTGTTATTATGTCCAATGTGCAGCGTGATACCTGGATGCTGACTACGTACCAGAAATGATTTGTTACTGGAAAATGGCATATTTTGCATATTATTATTAATTGTCCGTTTAAATTTTGCCTCTGTTGGAAAGAACGAAGTGTAGCGCTGAAGTAATTGACTCATCACAGTGAGCTATTTGTGCTTTCACACATATCTCGAGAGCTCTGTGAAATAATAACCAGGAGAAAAGAAAACATAGCAATCACTTCTTTGATTTATGATATATCATTATTGAGTTAATAGAGCAGAACAATATCAACAAGCTCACGCAGGGCCTACAGAACAGACACTAGGAAAGTGTGTGCATTTGTACTAAGAAGGGTTGCTTTAAATTAGCCAGTGAATGAAATGCATGGCTGACTGCCATTAGTTCATCTGTGCTAGTGCAGTAATGAGAACTTCCTGTTTTTACTCCTCTTAATCACGGGTCCACTGGCACTAAAACGCTGACGTTCTTCTTTCTCTGTCTTGCTCTGTACTTTTTAATTCCTTAAAATTCCTCAGAATTAATTATTAACAGAAGAAGATGCATCTAAGTAGGCCACGCCCACTCATAAACAAACACATGAATGCCACTGGGAATATTGTTTATCCTGATGGTGTATGAGGATTCTCATTAGTGGTAAAGTATCAAAGGCAAATTGGTTAAATATAGGCATACACCCTCCTCATTATCCTTCTCTGGACCCTGTGCACCCTGTGCACACATGTTAATCAAACAGTCTCTTGGGTGGTTCACTGATAGCTCTGTTTATCTGCATGAGCTCGCATTGTTTTAGCTGCCACTGCCACTACATTAATTATGCAAATGAGATAAAGAAGCAACCAATAAAATTTAGCCTTGAATGCAGTTTTCACACCACAATTTCAAATTTTGCATACTGGTTCCAAGTGCAAGAGTAAAGCGACCTGGTACTTTACTGAGACTGTACAGCATTGCTTCACCTCTTCAAAAAGACACATGACTGCGAATGACTGCATGGCGCATCTGGATATGCACCTGCTTGCAATATCATCTTCATCATTTGATCATTATTACTGATTCAATTACTGATGAATATTGTAGTGTTTTATTGCAGCTAAGATGCAATTTATAACAAGCCTAATTTACAAAAAGAAATGTGTTTTTGCTAAAAAGTGACAACGATGCTACTCAAACTGGGCTGCACGTAGTTAAAAAACGATGCAGGTTTTCGCATTGAAACACCATGTGCATCAGCGGTGCAACTGTTTAGCAAATTAGCATCTTTACTATGGAAAGCCATATAATCAATAATCATTATGCAGCTACTGTACACAACAATCTTAAGAAACCATATATCACTGAATCTACAGAACAGAATCTATATAGATCCTATAGTTTCTGTACATAGAATCTATTACCAGTTATCACATATGGAGGGTGTATATCAGGAATCACGTCTTTGTTCTAAACCAATAAACCTAAATATTAATTTGAATGCATAACTTTTAAAACATTAAATGGAATGCACACTGGTAGCAATATGTGGCATCAAAACAACCACAATGTCATTATTTTTCAATGAGATCTGATAGTGTATGACAGAGACAGTTGGTGGTGCAACAAAGTTGAGCAGAACTTTATGTAGATGAGCAACGACACGATGCAGCGACTACCAACAGGAGTGCAGACAGTAATCCTGTCTGATAAAGGAGGCAGCGGTTTGGTAGAATTGCCTGGAAGCAACAATGCACAAACTCTGCAACCTCCAGCGATTTAATCACTATGTGTAAACAGAGCTTATAGTTTTCACCTGCCAGATTATGAAACTGGTAATAAATAAATAAATAAATTACACAGTTACACTAAAATGAAATCAAAGCTTTAACTATGGAGCAGAATACCTTAGGAGATGTGTGGTGGGCCTTTTAGACATCCATGCACAACACCAGCATAGAAATGTGCTTCAAACACTCAGAACACCGTAGCAAAGCACAGCAAGCTGCTAAACACCAAGAACAGTCTGGTATCGTTTTATCTGACCAATAAATACCCCCATTTGGTTCAGTGAAGGTTAAACTATTTATTTTCCATTGTTTTCCAGTGATCTCTATTGGTTCTTTTTTATACTGGTATTTTAAAGGCAGATGGTGCAAGTTAGCCATCAATGTAGTTCTCTGCTTTCAGTACAGCCAGAAACACACACACACTTCTGCAATTCATCAACTCATCTTTTATTAATCTTCAACTTACAGTGTCAAATGGCCTCTATACACACACACACACACTTGTTCCATATACAGGCTGGAATCATGAATCAGCAACAAAAGACATGAATTATTACACAGTAACCCAATGATTCCTCTATATAGTGGTGAACAACTTTAATCACAGTTGCCTCAGATACAGCAAGAAATCACTGAAAATATAGTCAGCGTTTTAGCAATAAGAAGTCTAAATATAGAACATGTGTTCTTTTCTGTGCACAGTTATTGTTTTTATTATCTTATCTTATATATCTCTTAGCAGATTACTGCTTTCCAGAGAATCTCTCTGGCTCACTTTATAGCTGCAGTTTAACCAAATTTTATCAAGTTAGTTTCCCTGGTTTTAAATACAATGACTTTTTTGTGTTTTCAATGAAGACAATGGGCTGGCGTTTGCCTGTAAATAGGCATTAAGGTTTGATTATCTCAAACTGAACTAAATAAATGCACAATCACCCCTATGTTAGCTGAATTGTGGACCTGACTACATTGTACCACAGGATAAGAGGCAAATGGAAACTGAACAGAAAATAAAGGTTCTATCATTTACTCACCCCTTATGTTGCTCCAAACTTATATGACTTTCTTCTGAGGCACACAAATGCAAAGGTTTGGCAGTATTCTGAGGAACATATATGTTCAAATTATGCTTTGCTTTGAACTCTAAGCAAAAGTGCAAAAATGCTTTGGATAAATGCATCTGTTAAATGAATACATGTACTGTAAATGTGCATACACCTCATTGCTTGTATTCAGTAAAGACATCAAACTGTGTTATATACCTGAAGAAAAAACTTCATTGTGTTTGATTCGACAGGCTGTTATCGGACGGGTCAGAAGCTGCTGATAAAAACTCATTGAGACGAAGTGCCTATTACTTTTCACAGCAAGTGATAAATAGGTCTAGTGGTTGGGTTTAATGGACTGGTCAAATCAAATAATTCAGGTTCTAAAGAGCTATGAATACTTCTGTGTAGGTTTTGAATACAAGGCAAGATTCTGCCAGACTGCAATAGATAAATGAAAGCAGAAGATGTCTGGATTACGTTGGAGAGAACACAGAGCAGTTCATACAAAAGATGGCGTGTCTGTCATATATATATATATATATATATATATATAAAATCTGTGACACCTGTGATTTCCACATCTGGATGATCATGTGACCTGATTAGATCGGTTGCATGCATGCTGTATAAAAAAAATAAATAAATAAAGGTTCTAAAAGGTTCTCTTCAAAGTGACACCACAGAAGAAACATTTTTTAATAGTATAAAGAACCTTTAGACTACAAAGCCTTTAGAACTTAAACCTTTAGAACCCTTTTTCCACTACAAAGAACCTTTTGTGAAACAGAAAGTTTTAATGAATGTTAAAGGTTACCACACAGGCAAAAATGGCTCTTCTATGGTATCGATTTAAATCAACATTTTTTGCAAAGCACTTTTACATAGTTTGCATAGCAACCAATGTACATTTAGCAAAGCAGCTTTACAAAGTCTTAACATTTTTACAGATTTTAATATAAAATTAAGTTCACAAATTAAGTTTTTAAACACTCCTAAGGACATTTTGAGGGGAAACAGAGGATAACACACTAGTAGACACTAACAGTGGAAACTCTATTACGTTATATGATATGTTGTATACAAAGAGCATTATCTAAGAAAACAAATAGGTGCAGCCTAATCACATATTCCCTAATCAGGTTTTTCATTAATTAAAAGTGCAGGCAGCATTTCAAACCATCCCATTTAGTTTTGTTTACTATTGTTTAGCCTTTTCCTGCCTCCTTTCATTCAGTTCTTCCATTTTCTTTTGTTACTTCCTTCATTTTGTTCCTCTCTCTCATTCCTCTCTCAGTTTGATTAGCCCTCTCTTATAGACTCAATTAAAGCTTCATTTATTGCTTTGAAAATCAACTCTCAAGAGAATTCTACAGCTCGTGCACTTCAAATGAGAAAAATGTACATAACTTAGGATTCAATTACTGTTTTTTTATTTTCTGTGGCTATCTGTCTCAGGATTGAAGAACGTATATAATTGTGTTCTGATTGAGCAGTCAGTTTCTCTTTATACTTACCCTGTGGTAAATAGATTGGCAGATGGGCGGGGCTAGAACAAACTGACATTTGATTGGCTGTGGAGTAGTTTAGTGCTGTGTGGCTTCTCTCACTGCGGTGATTTAGAAACAGGGCCATTGGAAAACTATTCCTGAGCCTTTATATCACAAACAAACAAGACCAATCCCAGCTGACAGCTCACTGAGCTCTCAGTTTTGGCACAGAAACGGGGTAGTGTAGTAACATATTTGGAAGCCTTTGCAAGGCTGTTACAAACTTTTGCATTATGCTATTTTAATCATTAATCTAATATTGTCCTATGGATGTATAAATGATCAGCTGCTGCCCTTTCACAAATTTAATCTGATGTATATCAATACGTCAGATAAAAATCTGTGTTATTGTGGATATATGCAGTATGCGTGTATTTCTAACTAAACCCAATACTAAATAGAGCAATAATATATATTAAAGAAAAAGAAAGTGACATATGTACACAATCTTTTCATAAGGTTTCACAGATATGTTCTTATTTTACCATCTGATATTTATGAAACCCAACAAAAAATCTAGCAAAAACAAGTCTACTGTCTACATTGCACATGCTACAAGGTTAGTTTTTATTATTATAATTATAATAATATTAATAATTATAATATAACATTTTATTTATTAATTCTTCTTAGATTTTCTGGTAACAATTTAAAACAGCCTGGTAGACACAGTCTGTTCAAGCTAATGCTGTTATACGTTTAAAACACTGGTTGTGAATGTATATATACAAATCTATATACTGGCAAAGTGAAAATCAGCACATTTCACTCAGAAGTAAATTAAAGCTTAAAATTAAAGACATGAATGCAAAATAATTGGTTATTTTATTGATTTATTAGGCTATTGTTTCCCTGTACTCAAGAATCAGAGATTAATTACCTGTCCCCTATCTATATGTCTTTCTGTCTGTCTCTCTCTCTCTCCTGTGCCAATTCTAATAGAGCTGAAACACATCATGTTCTGCACCACTGGCAGAAAAGGCGAGAGAAACTGACAAGAACCTTTACTTGTAATTAGCCATAAGCTATTTTATCTTCTGAACCAGAGAGGCTGAAAAGGAATTCTCTGAGATAAGACGCTAGTGCAGTCACACTGCCTATTTGATTTAAGTGTTATTTAGGCAGTTAGCAAACAGTTTATATGGTAAATATTGCATTATAACAGAAAATTATTCCAGAAGGAAACTTCTCGTTTCCCAACAACTGCAAAACTGCCTACAGGCATGTGTGACATCTTTAGTAGGTCAGAATACATCAGCGTTGAGGAGTAAGAACGAGTGTGTGTGTGTGTGTCTGTGGAGGGAGAGAGACTCACAGAGAGAGAGAGAGAGAGAGAGAGAGAGAGAGAAATAATTAGCTCGGCTGTATAGTCTTACACTATAGTTTCCACCTCCATCTATTCTCATGCCTGAAGCATGAGCAATCCCACAAACAGTATGTGCAAATATGTGTATTTTACATGAAAGCCTGAATCAAATCTCTGCATATTTCTCTTTCCGTCACGGTTCTGGTTCCTTGTCTCATCTCTTTCATAGGGCAAATGAAACAGAGTGGAATTTTACTGCTATAGTAGACATGGGTTGGAACCCACACAGCAAAGAGGGACTAAACCAGCTGGTCAAACTTTCAGAACAGAACAAAAACACTGTGGACTAATGAAACAGGAAACAGCATCACAGAGGCCTTTTTGGAGTAATTACCTTTGACCAAGCCAGGCGATGTGCGTCACTTACAGAATCAAATAACTAAATATGGCAAGTTTCCTCTTGGCCTCCTTTGACTACACTGTATTGGCACAGTGTGTCATCGCTGTGGGACCAATAAGAACTCTCTTCTGCCTCAGTGGAGCAAGCTGCTCTTTACTGTACTAATCCAAATTCCTCCTTCAATGGATTTTTCCAACCAGTTTTAAATATACAGTGTACTTTTGAGAGATTGTTAGCAAAATAGCAATTTATTATAAATAATTAGGTCACAACAATGTTGTTTTGTTCAATTTGTACTTTGATTTAGTCTTATTAATAAATGTGTTCAGTTAATACAGGTACGTATTTGTTTGGTATATTCTGTTTTTTTCTTGACAGTGCTAAATACACCAAAAAGAAGAGCCCCTCACATTTAAAGGAATATTTCACACAATAAACATTTTTAGTCTTCATCACAATTCAACAAGTGAATGCTGCTTTAGTGCATTAGTGCGTTAGTGTACGACTTCAGTGACATTAGGGAACAACAGAGAGGAACCATCATGCTGCAGTCATCATCAGAGAAGAGAATGACATCACAGCACTGGTATAAGAGACACCACACAATAGCCTTGGTGCATAATACTGTACTGTATGATATACTGTAGTTACAATGTACAAGAAACAAATCACCCAGTCTAACATTGAGTGGACAGAAAATAAGACATGCTGACTGACAAGCAGACTTTGGATTTTAAAATCTCAGTCACTAACTCATTGCTAAAATATTCTGTACACATTAAGCAAACAATGGTTAATGTATTTGCCCAAATAGCATTATTACCCACAGTCCTCATCAGTGCTACTCTTTCACCCCAACATACAATTACCCAAGATGTTCGGTACGCCTTAAATTAAATAATAAGACAGACAAGGAGTCTTTTTACAATGTATATTTAGCTGGGCAAAGAACTGAGTGACTTCATCCTTAAGCAAGCAGGATTTTGGAATGCAAACTTAATCCATTGGCAAATGTCCACAATTATAATTACAATTCATGCATAGATTTAAAAACCTAATAATCAATTTCTAAGGCTGGAAACAGCAAGTCAGTTTGTCTGTATGCTTGCACAAGTTTGCTGGCATGCATGTACTGTAATGTGTTTTTTGCATGTGTGTGTGTTTGTGGGTGGGTGGGTGTGTGGTGGTATTGTGTGAAATGCAGACTCTACACTCTGTATTGTTTGGACTGTGAAAATGCTTCCACAGCAATCTCTGCACCAAAGGGAATAACTCTCTCGCCCTGTATTGCCTCACTGCTCTTAAAATATACGTGTATCCTACTACTGTAAATTTATATATAAATCAATGTATGTGGGGAACAGAAGCCTTATTTCAAAAACACGCAGTAAAGACTTATGTTAAACAGAAATATGCCTTTCAGTCAGTCTGAAACCAGCCCATATCTGAAATGACGACAATATCAAGGTAAAGATGTCAAGACAGAAGATCCCTAAATAGTTAAACAGAAAGTTCTGCTCCAGACATATTCCGCTTCCTTTTAAACAAACCTTTGTTTCCAACCGACACTGTTTTCTTTCAGTACACAAAAGAAATACTGTTGTGAGTGAAACTCTAAAGGCTGTGACACACTGAGCTAAAAAGCACTCTTGAAAATCACTGATTATGGCTTGCAGAAAAGCGGCATTATTTTTGGATGTCGCACCTCCTCTGAGTTATCTTTTCCTTTGGCTGTCAGGGGCCTTTCAATGCCTGCTTGTGAAAGTAACTGGAACGGACTATTCTTCTGTTTTTAAATTTTCATCCTTGACCCACTGAAATGCTGGAGAAAAATGAGGTGAGCAGAAGAAAAATGAAATCCAATGCATTTATCAGGGAGCTGGAGCAAAATTGTTAAATCTGAGGATCTTTAATGGAATCAAAGCATTGGAGTGGAAGATTGTGTGAAGGAAGGACAGTGGTCATTTAAAGCATTGTGTCGAATCAATACCGTCACTAATGGCCTTTATGTAAAAGGTTATTAGGACAATGATTAGTGGTGCTTGCTAAGGGAATCATCACTATTACTAGGGCTATCATCTGCACGGCCCCTGGTATTAAACTCATGTAATGACAGCTCACATTATAACAATTAAAAGGAGAATGGCAAGACAGGTCAAGAAATTAAACAGAGAAGTCCATAGTCCATAAACATATTTATGGACTACAAAATCATGGGGTTTGGCCACTTTGCAGCCACTGAGCAACACTTATAGCAACCACCAAGAAAGCCCGAACAACCACATAGCAATGCATTGAAAGTAACCCTAAACATTTACTGCATGTGAATTTAAGTGCTGGTTCTGTGTTTGCATTTGCATGTTAATGAAGTGTGTTGTGTTTTAATGGAATCTCACTCTGATAAAATAGCCATGTGGTCAATGTGGTCCAACAGATCTCTATGCCACACACACACACACACACACACAAAATCTGAGCAGTAAATGCAATTTGAAAAGTGAGAAACTGGGATGGTACATGTTTTGTATTCTCAGCCTCAGACATTACACCCACAATCCTCCCACAGTTTGTGCACTGACCGTCTGATGCATATTGCCCACAAAACTGCTACGCATTAACTAAAAACAAGCTAAATCTAATTGGCTGCCTTTACATATTTTCTGGGAGTAAGGATACAAATCAGTCCACGCTGACACAGTTTGATGTAAACTTGAGTACAACATATTATCAGCATGTCATCATATTTAATGCTATTTTCCTGTTTTCAATTCATTTTGTCATGCTGTTGTAATACTTTAGTACTGCACTGCATAATTACTTCAGATAGCCCAGCCTTTAAAAAGAAGAAACTGCATGAGTTGTGTTCCATGTTCCCTCTACTGTACATGTCAGTCAGGAGGTCTTTTACTGTCCTAGTGTGAAGTCAAAAGCCTTGCTGACCTGCCTCTCACAGACCCCCTGTCTCATATAATATCACCTCACATTCTTCTACACAGCCTTTAAAAAAATTGAGGGAAAAATATGAGGCAGAGCCTATTATCAGAGCTGCACCCAGACCATCATGAATATACATAATCTAACTAAAAATTCAAGCAACCGAGTCAAAGAGGGGTTACACACCTGGGGAGCCTCATTTGCCTTCCTCCCCTAATGTGACATTATTACACTCATCCTGTAATCATGAAACCTTTCACTCAGAGCAGAAATTAAAATCCACTGCCTTGCAATCCACTGCTCCACCTCTCTCCATGTCTCCTGTGAGAGAAGAGTTAGTCTTTGCTTTCTGTTTCTGTCTCAGTTTCCTCCAGAGTTTGATGACAACAGTGATAAGATATATGTAATGTGACGCCACAGGGGAGACACCCCAGCTGAAAGATAATATAAAATAGAGAAAAAGTGACAGAAAAACGCAACAAAAAGAGACATGAGGAAAATGGAAAGAAGGAGAGCTTCAAGGTGTGTTTTCTGTGTTACACATCTCTCAAACACAACTCATTTTACAAGCATTGTTCTTTCTTGTGTTAAAGTATTTAAAGCTCTTATTTAGTGTCTTGTTCCTTTTTCCAGAGGGCAAATAATTTAAGGTATATCATAAACCCATACACCGTGATTTCTTTCTTAGAGGCAGTTGGCATTAGAGAAGGGAAAGTTTAATTCTAGAGAGCATTTGATTGGACAAAAATCTCTAGTTCAAGATGATTCAGCAACATTGACTTGTTGTCATGGAAGTCAAAGGCATTTTAAACAACGTTTAAAAAATTGTAAAAGTTTCTTGTCAACTTTTAGAAGACACTACTTTGTACACTGCCTCAAGGCTAAAAGACATGGACCAAAAGCCACAAATATTCAGTTTTAATTACATGCCATCTTTAATGATAAATATAAAATAGGCTGTTAGTGCAGAGGGAATTAAAAAGCCTAAAAAACTTTAAATGAACTGCGGTACTCAAAAATCAAATCAAACAACTTTGCGAAAAAGAATTACTATCCTTTACTACATCATAACTAGTTTACAATCTATCACTATATTACAAGCCTTGAAAAGTAATCTCTGATTCTGTATAAATTTATTGGTGAGTGTGTGGTGTACGTGTGCAAGGTAGATAATTAACTCTTGGTCATAGCCAATCCAGACTGGCTGTCAGAGCCAATCAGATCACAGTAATAAGATTGACATGTGCAAATGCACAGGGGAAACAGACACAGTCAGAGTAAACAGGTAAATCAATGTGTGTTCTTCAGTTGATATTAAATGCTAAAGCATAACCTACCCAACACTCAAGGACAATCAACACAGGTTTTATTAGAATTTTGATAGAAATATTGCCTGGGTCAAATCATTGTTTGATTGACTGATTGATTGAGACAGTAAATAACTTGTCGCCTCACAAACACAGAAACATTCATGACTTAATAAATGCACCATAAAGTTTCATTTGAATTGAGCTGACCCCAAGTTCTACCTGTGCCCATAAAACAAAACACTCTGTAAACCCTGATGACCAAAACAATATAGAATGGGTCCATAAAAGACCTGGCCCAGTAACAAATAAGAATGTCAAAGACAATATCCTAATAAGGACTGTTAAGGAATAACAAGGAATAAGGAATACAGCTTGTGACTGTATTCGTGTGGTGGCATCAGCCAATCGTCTTGGTGATGTCATTTTTCTGTTTCTCCAGAGTTATTTGTCACATGGCATTTACAGCTCAGGTGATTGGCTCAAAAAACAATTTAAAACTTAATGGCTGTGAGCAAAAATGGCAGATTTCAAATCACATACCTCCAGGTTGTCTGGCGCTGGCCAAGCAGCTGCCATTGAGATAAATGGGAACGTTAAGGAATGGATTCTACAGGTATTATAGACCTAGAAAAATGAGTTTCGTGTCCCTGGACATCAGTAGGCTCCCTAAATCTACTCTGTATCTGCTGGTGAAGTCCTTTGTTAACTCCCTTTGACAAACAGATGGGTGTACAGAGGCGTCTTCGTACAGTACAAACGATGCTGGGCATAATCTATATTCAGCTGCTGCGTTCAGAAGACCTGCGAACATTTTGTCTCTCGCTCTTTCTCAGACGTTTTCACACACACAGTCTATCTACCACTCCATTGTGAGTACTGCATTCCCAGCAACTGCTGTGAGGAACTGGGTCACCTGATGACACACAACATCAGGAACCCAAGAAGACAAGTGAGATGGAGAGACTGACAGGTGGATGGAGAGATGGTAAAAGGAGAGGAGAGAAAGTGAGAGTGCAAGTATGATCACACACCTCGCTTTCTCAGCCTGTAAAGTGGTGCAAAATTATGTATATAAATAGAGAGATATGTGTAAATAGATAACTTTTGTGGTTGGCAATGGCCATTTGTCCAATCATTGCATTTGGTCTGAATGCTTTCAAAACTAGCTCGCTATTGCTAACCTCTCCGAAACTGACTACCCTACATTTAATAAGCCTGAAAATGGTAAAGCTACTGTAAAGACAGCAGCTTCCCGTTCTTGGGAAACTGTCACTTTGAGGTGTAGTTGAAAGGGGTGACTTGCTTTCAGCTTTAAATGCTCCTCACGCATGCCAGCTGTAGCGTAATGCCTTCGGCTCACTGAGAATATCCCCATCAACTCCCTTAATGGCCCTACGGTTATACTCCACCACCTCACACACCTGCAACACACATATCACAACAGCTGCTCTGTGCTCCAGTGCATCTGTGTGTGTGTGTTTGGGGTGTAAGAACAGGTCCCACTAAGCTCTTACCCATTATTACTTCAGCTTGGCAAAGTGTATTTAAAAACAGTGGAAAGTGTCTCATAGCGTCTGAATATCTGAGGCTACACCAAAATTTAAACCTGGAAATAAACAAAGTTTCAAGATTTGGAATCATTTGAAATGCAGATTTTCTGAATAAATTAAGAACTATTTAATAATGCACACTATTTATAAGTCGCTAATTAAATTTACAAATGTGTGACATTGGAAACGTCTTTTTGTAAAAAAGGTTGAACATTTTTTCTTCTTTTGAAGCTTATGAGATGCTTTTTGGAACCTTCCCAAATTACACTGTGAATACATGGATCATCAGGTTTTGCACAAACTTGACAGGAACTCATGCCAGCTCAAATGTATGCTGGCATCAAAGCAAATAGGTGACAAACCACAAAAATAAAATATTCTGCTGCTGAAAAAAAGTTAGTTAGAAATAGTAAGAAGTAAGAATCATTATATTACTAGCAAAACGTTATGTAATGGAAAATCAGAATTAAATTAGAAACAATGCAAAATGGTCAGTTACATTTCATGTAGTGGACTTAGACTTGGACCTCAATGTACTGAGAAAAGAACACTTTGGCCTCTTGCATACACATTATTCAGCATACACAGGCTTTTGAACTTCAAATGGTAATTTCACACTGAGGTAAAAGAAGGTAAAAGATGTGACATTCACAGAGCCCATCTCTGCAATACACAGATTGCTTCTCTTTCATTGGGTTGCTTACATCAGCAAGGGTTAAACCCGCCTACTACTTGTGACCAATACATTAGAATGTGATTAAAAAAACAAACAGTTTAATTTATTCATTAGATCATGAGAAGTGTTTTATATGAATCTCATAGATTCTGGTTTAAAAAGGCTGATCAATTGAATGTCTTATTCTCCAAGTAGGACCTGAACAGAGAGATTTTTCACCACACAAGCAGCAAAACAAAACTGACCAAGGATCAGTTTTACATCTGTAGCGTGTGGTCCTGAGGCCACATCGGGGTCAGGAGCCATCTGGTTTGCAACAGCTTCAGATATGACTTAGAAGATGAGGGAGAAGTAACCATGTCCCCACCAGGGGGCCAAGGGTCCCAGTAAACCATGCCATCCCCAGAGATCTTATCAGCTCCTTCAGCCTGTTGCTGGTTGTAAAACCTGTTTTCTTAAGGCTTTTTTTGATCACAAAGTGGTGCTAGGGCAGACTCAGGGTCTCCTTAGCCCTTTCTGGCTGATCGTAAATAGGGATCATTTAGACACACTCCCCAGCTTCAAAAGAATTCCATTAGGAAAACCTGAGATCTTTGGGTAGGGAACATTTGCAGGAGAGCAAGATGTTTGACAAAGCCCTCAGTGAAGACCCCTCATATCTAAGTCTTATCAATAAATAAACTGTCCTAAATGTATATATGTATAATTTTGTTGCATGCTTGTATAC
>JBAJNP010006780.1:13484-24526 GCA_036877545.1 Yasuhikotakia modesta | reverse complement strand
TGGAGGGAGTCCGGTTTGGGGACCACAGGATTTCATCTCTGCTTTTTGCGGATGATGTCGTCCTGTTGGCCCCTTCGAGCCAGGACTTACAGTGTTCACTGGGAGTGTGAAGCGTTTGGGATGAGGATGAGCACCTCCAAATCCGAGACCATGGTTCTCGACTGGAAAAAGGTGGCTTGCTCCCTCCAGGTTGGAGGGGAGTTCCTCCCTCAAGTGGAGGAGTTGAAGTATCTAGGGGTCTTGTTCACGAGTGAGGGAAGGATGGAGCGTGAGATTGACAGACGAATCGGTGCAGCGGCAGCAGCAATGCGGTCTATGTACCGGTCCGTCGTGGTGAAGAAGGAGCTGAGCCGGAAGGCAAAGCTCTCGATTTACCAGTCAATCTACATTCCTACTCTCACCTATGGTCATGAGCTTTGGGTCATGACCGAAAGGACAAGATCCCGGATACAAGCGGCCGAGATGAGCTTTCTCCGCAGGGTGGCAGGGCGCACCCTCAGAGACAGGGTGACGAGCGCTGTCACCCGGGAGGAGCTCGGAGTCAAGCCGCTGCTCCTCCACATTGAAAGGGGTCAGTTGAGGTGGCTCGGGCATCCATTTAATGGAGCAATGGAGTTGCAGCTCTGTGAGATTCTGATTCCCCAATTTCGCACAAGCTATGAGTACTTTATAACGCAGTTATGAGAAGTGTTTGAGTTTCCTGCAGGGGGAAATCTTAAAACACTTGCTACAGCTTAATTTGCCGCTGACTATGCTATTAAATTTTGGACAAAATGGGTGGAATGGACCAGCTTTATTGGCCATTTTTTGTAAAAGTCTAAACATGGACTGCTGAGCTGTCATGTCAAGGAAAACAGGCATTCAATCAAGACATACAATTAAGTTTTATATATCAGGATACCGCTTCGCTTACACCTGGAACCTATGCAGCTGGGATTTTCCAGGCTATCCGAAGAGGAAAAACGCTTAGTATTCACGATATGTCGCTGGCACTACTTTGCAATAAGCTGAGCATGTGCATGTGGAGCAGGGTGCGTTGTTACAAACTGTAATGGACAGTTTACATAAATAGTCTTTAAAGAACTTAATATACATATTCTCCTCACATATTAGCACAATGCTAGTTAATTTTAACATGATGTTTATATACATTAGTGACAATACCACAATGCTTGCATGTTTTATAGCGTGTTTTATCATCAATTAGCATGATGTTAACATATTTAAGCTTAATGCTAGCATGTTTTAACATTTTTATTACTGTACCAGCTCTCCATTAATCTACAGGAAAGTTACAAATTACAGCTACCTAAAATATAATTATATTGATTAAAACTGCTTTGATTTTGTGACGATATGTCAAGCACTGAGCAATGTTACAAACAGCAGTAGTGGCAGAAGCGTAATGTTACTAATTGCATGACATCTCACTGCTGTGACAAAGCAGGGAACAAATATAAAATTTTGCTAGTCTGGGGGTTGGTAATTATGTCAATAAGCTGACTACAGGACCTTGGGGAAATGAAAGATAGACAGACAGGCTGAGAGCCAGCACATCTGTTCTAATGGGAAGTTTCCCATTTCTGGTTAACCTAATTAATGCAGCCTAACAATCCCTTAAAGATCCGGTGCTATGGAACAACACTTTACAACACCAAATATTGGTGTTAGGGCCCCGCAAATGATGCAACGCCCCGCCTCCTCCCCCCTGTCAGTGCCACACCTTACCGCATACATTAGTTTGATGACAATATGAGGTGGATTTATCCATCCAGACACTGAGAGTGAAATGCGAAAACAGCAATCAAGTAAACATGTTATCTTGTCTCTAAGTTTGATGTCAACTGCTGCAGTTGATGTGTTGTCAGTCTGTCTTGCTAACCTAGCTGGGCATGATTGTATGTTGGTCTGTCCGTTTCTCAGTTGCTTGTCAGTGAATTTGAGTCTCATAAAACAAACATGATAAAGTACATTTAACCGGTAACCGGTTGTGTAACCGGTCACTCCAGTTAAAATACTGTACTCTCCGTTGTGTGAATCAGACGCGGGACACAGGTGTTGGTTCACTGGAGGCATTTAATCTCTTTGACACATAAAAGAACACAAGCAGCCTCTATGAGTATGAATCGCCCTTGTTTTCTCTCTTCCATTAGAAAAGGGTAACAGTAAAAACATCAACATATGAAAATGGATTATAAAGAAACATTAACGTGAAAAACATACCTGACATAAAAGAACACAAGCAGCCTCTATGAGTATGAATCGTCTTCTCTATAAGATAAATGTGATGTACGCCACCACATGCTCAATTTCCACACATTTAGGCCAAAAGTATGAATAGAACTCAAAAAGTGAAAAATGACAGAAAATATTTACACAAATACATAAAATAACATTATACACACAAATTGGAGTGAAGATATAGACGTAAAAGCAATAATAAAAATGAAGATTAAATCTGATTAATTGGAGTCAGAAATAACATACCTCTTCCACTCAGTTCCATTAGAAAAGGGAAGAGGAGGAGACAGAAAAGGAAATTATGCTGGTTTAAGATGACGTCACAGCAATTAAAGGGGAAAGGGCTCAATTATATGAAAAAGAATAATTTTGTGTAAATTCTATCAGACAATGTAACTATAATTAACAGGTTAATTTCTATACTTGTTACACTCACCCCCCAGAATTTATACAAAATTCATAGAGTATAACACAAAGCACAGGTCATAACAATCACTTGATCTGCACTCCAGAAACAAAAACCAGACTATCAGCATAGAAAGCTACCCAACCAAGGGATACAAATATGGAAGAGGTTGGCCAAACCTCAACACGTTGTTGACATACACAAAGTGCCCATTACACTTTAAAATACTCAGAACTTATACTTAAACAGAACTTAAACACAAAAAACAACAAAATGACTTGGTACGTTCAGAGAGAATGCAATACAATGCCTAGACTTAAACATGAATAACTGGAGAACCAGGCCCCAAACCTAGGAAGGTCTCTAGTTGAACCATTGACTCAATTAGTCTACGAACAGGTCTAATAACTCTACCAAACTTGGTAGTGTACAGATTACTGGAATCACTGGTAACCACAGGGTCATGTGGACTTCTAGAAACAGGAATAATAGGTGAAGAAGCACTGGCAAAGGTGTCAAAGTCAACAACTGATAAATCATTATGTGACTCAGAAAGAGTTTGAGAAGAATGGGATAAAACCCAAGAAGCAACAGGATCACCATCATCAGACAGCCATGTGAGAAATGACAGAGAATCTGCATGTGACAACTCATCAGTAACTGGTATTGTAGACTCAGCTAGATTACATGCAGATTGAAAAGGTGTGGGACAAAGATCAATACCAACACTTCCAATGTCAGAAATGTCAGACTCATTTGTGGGCAAAGGGAGAAAGTTAACTGGCAACAATAGGTTCCGGTGCACAACTTTCAGTGCAAAGAATAAAGTGACGCTCAAAGTCAGGGTGAGCAAGTACCACGCTCTCAAAAAGGGCTCTTTTCAACTCCTCAAAGGCAACATCACAGTCAGGAGTCCAGTCTTGGGGAGACAACTCACGGAAAGTTCCAGCTCGATTTAGACAAATTGCACCTTTAACCAAACGTTTTTGACCAGCTGTCAAATTAAACAGTGGCTTTGCGATTCATGAACATCCAGGGATAAAGCTTTGATAGTGAAAGACCATGCCCAGAAACGATCTTATTTTCTTTGGAGAAGGTGTGGAGCCATCCTCTTTCATTAGGTCTTTTTTCTGAAAGGTAGAAATGACTGCTACCTTGTCTTCATCTATGGACACACCAGAACCGCTGATCATATGACCCAGAAATTTGATAGAGCGTCTGAGAAAGTGACACTTTTTCGGAGCGAACTTCAAATTACCCATCCTCAACCGTGAAAACACCACCTCCAAGCGTTTTAAGGCCTCCTGTTCAGAGGGGGTGAAAATCAGCAAGTCATCAAGATAACAAAGAAGGCTGGAAAAATAGAGATCACCGAATATGCTGAGCATCATGCGCATAAAGGATGCTGGACTGTTACTTAGGCCTTGGGGGAGACGGTTATATTCATATAGACCCATATGAGTCGTGAATGCGGTGTAATGCTGATCAGCCACATGAAGAGGAATGTTGTCAAATCCTGATGTTAAATCCACAGAGCTGAACAGAAGATTCCCACCAAGAGCAGCTAGGCAATCCACCTGATGAGGCAAAGGATGAGCATCCTTGACAGTCTTCGCATTAAGCCAACGAAAGGAGGAGACGCTACTCGCTGATGGACTTGCTAATGATTCCTTTCTCTTCCATTTCAGAAAGAACATCTCTTAACTGGTGATAGTGGGCAGGAGGGATTCTGCGATGAGGCAGACAGAAAGGATGCTCATCGCACAGATGGATTCTGTGAAATAAATCTTTCGCCTCTCCACAGTCAAGTCTGTCTCTAGAGAAAACGTCAGAATAGGACACAATAAGACTCGCCAACTCATCTTTACATGACCTTGAGACCTCACACCCATCAATATCAATGTCCTCCAAACCATACTCGCACAGTAACTGCACTGAGTCCACAGATGGAATGGGCTTGGTGAAAGCTGAATCAGCAGCATCATGAGATCTGCACACACCCTGCGTGACAGTAACATCCTCCACTGCCAAACAAGGGGACACGTCAGCCAGCTTGGTGTTACAGCGGAGAGTTATTGGAGACTGGGTAGGATTTAGAATTTTCATCGGCACCCATCGATCGCCCCACAAAGGAGACACCACACGTCCAACAAGAACATGACGAGGCGCTGAACATGAAGTAGTGGGTTCAACAATGACGGTGCTACCAGGGGAAATATGGGTGCAATATGGGTAGGCAATTTTCCCCAGACGAGGTGCTCACACCTGGGAAGTAAAGTGACTGCCTGACAAAGCTTAACTGAGCCAAGTTTTTTTAGGTTGAGTTAAGCCAGACCAACGAGAAGTACAGCTCAATAGCTCGATAAACTCTTCACACGCAGGGTTGCTGTTTTGGCAGGAAATTAGTTCCCAGTACTTCTTTTCATCTTTCATCTTCCGAAGCACATATTTGATGACGTTACTGCCAATAATAAACTCATCCTTCTGTCCGGGTACAACTAAGGTGAGTGCAATGAACTTAAACCCATAGACTTCAATTTCCAGATCATACGCACATTTAGGATGAATGGTAAAACCACCACAGCCAACTAGGACCATGTTACCGGGAATTACCAAGGGTCACCTTCTGTACTCAGGGTGCAAGCCATAGTGCCAGAATCAAGCAAACTATTCAGTACAAATAGGCCACAGACAGTCAAAGGAGCATAAAACAGTTCACTAGCTCCAGCAATTTTCTGAGAGCCCACATACAGCACTGTTTTGTCAGGTGGCAACAATTTGCAAAAATCTCTTGTGGGTCAGACGCATCTTTTAGGGGAAGTTCACCACCGCCCATGCTAGCCCCCTCCACGCATGGGCTGTTTAGTTTAACTGCATGGAAGGAGAATGCGGTTCAGGGTCTGCTGCCTTGGGACAGCTACTCTTAAAGTGTCCAGGTTTGAGACAATTTCAACAAAGTCTCTGGCGCATACAGCGAGTATATGTTGTGTGCTTATTAGACCGACACACTCTGCATGCCGAACTAGGGCTGGGCGATTAAACGGTATCAATATTTATCGACGGTATACAATTGTCAGTAACGATATAAAAATTCTTCGGTATATCCTCAATATTGTCATTAAATTCCGCACATGCAGTTCGTGGATCATAAACAGCCAATCAGATGATTTAAAGAATAAGCGTGTGCTGCCGATGACACGCAAACAGCCAATCAGATCTAAACAGGCAGGTTGCGTCGCTCTCACTTTCGGTTGCGTCATCACAGGTGACATTAGGCCGCGCGCATGATGAGCGCCGGCGGTGAGGAGATTGTCAATAAAAACATGTCAGCTCGCAGTGTTGCTTTTTTTGGTTTCTTTTCCTCCGACCAACATCAGAACAATGTTGCGTGTAAGCTTGTAAAAACCGCAGTTATGTGGACGAGTCGCACGTGTGATTCGCATATTAGCTTAAGTGTGCATTTCATAGACGGCGATTGAAATCTGAAAAGTAAATGCTTGGAAACGGCATATTTTACCGAAGACCACATAGGGTAATTTATCGCGCAAACCTGACTGATACCCTGGTCTCATGGGTCTGAATGAAAGCAACCAAGTCTGCATCACCACTGACAGCGAGCAGATATAGTGAGAGCCACGTCACTTAATACATATGCGCTATTGTGTTTGTAACACTTACTGTTTTAAGACAAAAAAGAAACTTTTGTTTACAGGTTTTTGACTGCTAAAACTAATATTATTTGCCTTAATAATGTGGATAAATAAAAAAAAAACTGATTAAATGTAAACTTTTATACTTTTTTTAAACTTTCTTCTTTTCTTAAACTTGGTCTTTTAAAAAAATAAAGTTAAAAATGTCAATAATTATCGTTACCGATCAATATGAACTATTATATTGTGATAATTTTTTTGGTCATATCGCCCAGCCCTATGCCGAACTCAAGTTTGGCTTGAAATCTGAGGCTCTGATAGGACACGTAGGGTTGGACATTGACAGAGAGGCAGTACATAATGATAAAACTTTATCCATCATGTCAACTAGCTGTTGCGTATTAGCATTCGGAGTAAAAGGAGCAGCACTGGGGTTGAGCTAAATATTGGAACATGGTGACTGACCTGACTGGAGTTCAGGCTGTTTGGGAGAACTGGATACTTGATCATCACAGACCGACACGGTATTCTGATGGCAAGGTATTCTGATGACACAGATGAGTAGTGTGGGGTTCTGGTTGAGGTGAACCTTCAGACAATTTCTCAGTACAATGAACTATAGCCCCTCTACCCCTGCCTGCTGAGAAGACGGCACTGGGCTGTTGCATAGGACTAAAATTATCCTCACTAAGTATCATCAAACATGACTTAAAGTAGATCACAAAGAGAAATGTAATAACTTCAAAAAAAAAAAAACAGTGAAATCACAAACTAACATAGATGAATATATATATGCAATTTGCAGAAACATCCATGTATTGAGACTCTTTAAAAACAATTCAAGGTTCAGTATAACGCTACACGGAGAAAACGTTCCATACGCGACGATCATGAAAACAGCAGTGCACAGTTCAAACGGAGAAATCATTAATGAGCGCGCAGCAGCACGAACACAGTTCAGTGAACTTGGTTTTTAAGCCTGCAGCTGTGCAAAAACAGTTCGATACGTGTCAAAGACGCATAAACGATAAACCCCGAAACAGTTTTCCATCATACCTCAAGCATTTGAGTGAAACAGTCCAACAATGAGCAACGTACGATGAAGATGAAATCAGGAGTGATGTGAAATCCGAAGGGATCACGGCACCACATGTAACCGGTCACTCCAGTTAAAATACTGTACTCTTGTGTGAATAAGACGCGGGACACAGGTGTCGGTTCACCGGAAGCGTTTAATCTCTTTGACACATAAAAGAACACAAGCAGCCTCTATGAGTATGAATCGCCCTTGTTTTCCTCTTCCATTAGAAAAGGGTAACAGCAAAAACATCAACATATGAAAATGGACTATAAAAGAAACATTAACGTGAAAAACATACCTGACACATAAAACAACACAAGCAGCCTCTATGAGTATGAATCGTCTTCTCTATAAGATAAATGTGATGTACGTCACCACATGCTCAATTTCCACACATTTAGGCCAAAAGTATGAATAGAACTCAAAAAGTGAAAAATGACAGAAAATAATCACACAAATACACACAATAATATTATACACACAAATTGGAGTGAAGATATAGAGATAAAAGCAATAATAAAAATGAAGATTAAATCTGATTAATAGGAGTCAGAAATAACATACCTCTTCCTCAGTTCCATTAGAAAAGGGAAGAGGAAGAGACAGAACAGGAAATAATGCTGGTTTAAGATGACGTCACAGCAATTAAAGGGGAAAGGACTCGATTATATCAGGTATATGAAAAAGAATAATTTTGTGTAAATTCTATCAGACAATGTAACTATAATTAACAGGTTAATTTCTATACCTGTAACAATTTTTTTGCTTTCCAGGAAAAATATATCTGTGAAGACACCACTTTCTCTGGTATTTTTGAGATAAAAGGTGTAGCGTGTGGTCCTGAGGCCACATCGGAGTCAGGAGCCATCTGGATTGTAACAGCTTCAGATATGACTTAGAAAATGGGGAGAGGTAACCAAGACCCCACCAGGGGGCCAAGGGTCCCAGTAAACCATGCCATCCCCAAAGATCTTATCAGCTCCTTCAGCCTGTTGCCGGTTGTAAACTAGCAACAGGACAGAAACCTGTGTTTTCTTAAGCCTCTTTGGATCACAAAGTGGTGCTAGGGTAGACTATATAGCCCCTTTTGGCTGATCGTAAATAGGGATCATTTAGACACACTCCCCAGCTTCAAAAGAATTCCATTAGGGAAACCTGAGATCTTTGGGTAGGGAACATTTGCAGGAGAGCAAGATGTTTGACAAAGCCCTCAGTGAAGACCCCTCATATCTAAGTCATATCAATAAATAAGATGTCCTAAATATATATATATATATATATATATTATGCTGCATGCCTGTATACTTTTCATGTACCTTTTTTATTTTCCTTCTTTGCTTAAATCATGCAATCATAAAATAGTTATGGTGTATGTATGTTTAACCCCATAATGTTTAGTCCTAAAATGATGGTCTTCCATTATTCTCCCGCTTTGATCGCACTTTTGAGGGTATTAACATGCACGAAAACTCACCAGATTTTGCACACGCACCAGCCCCGGGGCAAAATAGCTCCATAGCGCCACCTAACAAAAAGCGTTTCACCATGAACAAAAAGGTGTTTTTTCTCAAGCCTAAAGTGACTGATTGGCCCCATATTTCACACATTTGATAAAAATCATGTGGCACTGGGTGGTACTAGCAGTCCTGGGTGGCGGTGGCGCTGGGTGGCAGTGGCACCGGTGCGAGGTCCCGCTTATCGCTGCTTGCAGCTTTAATAAATGTTTTTGTATTCACTTGTGATTGTTTCTGTGTTTAACTGCTCATAGACGAATGGAACTTAAACTTTCTGATCTAGTTACATGCTCTGAAGTAGCCCTGCATATCAGTAAGAAGTTTATTTTCTAAAGGCCATAGGAAATAACATTTCTTAGAATTAAGGTACAGTTATGAATGTTTCGCTGGACGAATTCATTAATTGTTATTATTAGTTTCATCAGATAAAACATCTATGTATATACATTCTACATAATTCGATAAATGATTAACGTCCCTATTGTTCTTCTAATGTTTATTATTATTATTAGGGACCGAGCACACTTCTGTGTGAAGTCCCTATTGTTCTTATAACGTTTATTATTATTATAATTATTATTATTATTATTAGGGACCAAGCAATAAGTGTGCAAAGTTCATATTGTTCTTCTAATGTTTGTTATTATTATTAGGGACAAAGCACTAATGTGCGAAGTCCCTATTGTTTCTGTGTTGTTTATTAGGGACCGAGCACTAAGCATGCGAAGTCCCTATTGTTTCTGTGTTGTTTATTATTATTATTAATAATATTCTCCGGCTTTGATCGGACTTTTGAGGGCCTTACCATGCACGAAAACTCACCAGATTTTGCACCGGAACTCGGCGTCTATTAGAGGTTTTGAATTTAGGCAGGGCAAAATGGCTCCATAGCGCCACCAAAACTTGCCCAGGGCACTACGGTTAACGTACATGTACCACATAAGCGTTTGAGGTTGAGTTTACGGTTGTAGCGCCACCTGCAGTCAACAGGAAGTGGTGTGTTTTACACAGGAAGTGGCTTTTTTTACACTACGATTAACATGCTTTTGCCCAGAAATCACTGTTATTAAAGCCAACACGTGGTGGTGGCACTGGGTGGTGCTGGAAGGAAGGACCCCACCCATCCCTCCCATCATATCTTTCAGCTCCTACCAGAGCATCAAAGCCAGCTTTTTCCCCCAGGCTGTGAGAGCTCTTAACTCCAATCACCTCAACCCCCTCTGAAAAACCCACCCAAAAAACTCATAAAACATTATGCCATCTAAATGCACAACTCACTTTCAAAAATGCACCAGACACTGTACTATAAAAATGACTGCCTCATCTCCAAAGTACCTCTTTGCACAGTATCACAAACAATCTATCTTGTATAAGTACTTGTCCACCCTAGGTGATGTGTTTGTCTCCAGTCAACCATTGTATAGTACTTGTATGTTCTAGGCTGTATGTCTTTAGTCAGTGTATAGGCTTAAAAGTGTACATAGTTTAAGATTGTTCAATGTCTAGTGCTGTATATTCTATGTCTAGTGCTGTATATTCTATGTGTAGTGTTGTATATTCTATGTCTAATGTTGCATATTTTATATTTATTGTTATTTTTCTTCTGTGTAACGCCGTGGTCCTGCAAAACACGAAATTTCATTCCACTGTATGCCCACCCATGTAGAGGGAGAGCATCTTTTTCAGTGAGTGGGTCCAGACATGTTGCAAAACAATCTTTAACTTATACAGGTCCTTTTCAGAAAATTAGCATATTGTGATAAAGTTCATTATTTTCTGTAATGTACTGATAAACATTAGACTTTCATATATTTTAGATTCATTACACACAACTGAAGTAGTTCAAGCCTTTTTATTGTTTTAATATTGATGATTTTGACATACAGCTTATGAAAACCCAAAATTCCTATCTCAAAAAATTAGCATATTTCATCCGACCAATAAAAGAAAAAAATTTTTAATACAAAAAAAGGTCAACCTTCAAATAATTATGTTCAGTTATGCACTCAATACTTGGTCGGGAATCCTTTTGCAGAAATGACTGCTACAATGCGGCGTGGCATGGAGGCAATCAGCCTGTGGCACTGCTGAGGTGTTATGGAGGCTCAGGATGCTTCGATAGCGGCGAGTGTTGGGTCTTGCGTCTCTCA
>JBAJNP010006780.1:134-13434 GCA_036877545.1 Yasuhikotakia modesta | reverse complement strand
GTCTATGTACCGGTCCGTCGTGGTGAAGAAGGAGCTGAGCCGGAAGGCAAAGCTCTCGATTTACCAGTCAATCTACATTCCTACTCTCACCTATGGTCATGAGTTTTGGGTCATGACCGAAAGGACAAGATTCCGGATACAAGCGGCCGAGATGAGCTTTCTCCGCAGGGTGGCGGGGAGCACCCTCAGAGATAGGGTGAGGAGCGCTGTCACCCGGGAGGAGCTCGGAGTTGAGCCGCTGCTCCTCCACATTGAAAGGGGTCAGTTGAGGTGGCTCGGGCATCTGTTTCGGATGGATTTAACTTTTGTAAATGATAACAACATTTTCTAGTGAGTCATTCCAAACTTTTGGAATCTTTTTGGGTCTTTTAATGCCAAACAATAGTTTTATGTGAGCCACAAATAAAATGCAAGTTGTTTGATGTCACGGATTTCAAGGACATTGGTTCTTCTGTGTCTTGTGATAATGCAGTGCTAATTAGTGATAATGCAATATAATTAGTGAATAATGGCTCCTATTTTTTAAATACTCAAAGCTGTTGTTTATAGCCCATAGGTTGTAGGAGAACTATCCCATCACTATTCTGGTAAAGTCTGGTAAACATTCACAATTTAATCTAAAGTTATTTTCGGCTTTATGACTGATGACTAACATAAATTACACACAATTACATGTTTGTTCAATTGTTATCCAAAATAATCTAGCTGTGAGATGAATTATGAAATGTGTAATTTTGGGATTTTTTTAAAGTACTGTATAAATGATCTCTGTGCATGTATTTTTCCTTTGAGAAATTAACTCCCAGTCTTTATTTCCAAATAGTGATTGTGTAATAAAAACAGACCCCATATTCCCTCTGGGATGTATACAGCTGTGAGTTTCCAGCATGCTAAAAGTTTTGTGTTTACTCAGGCGGAGAGCACAGGAGACACCACAAGCCACCCCAGAGAGTCCACCAACATGAAGATGCAAACTGTAGCTTCATACTTCAGAGTAAGACTTCTGTTAAAAGAAATTCACATTCACTCTTTTGGACCAACTTACAAAAAGAAACAAATTACAAAAACAGAGAAGAATCACTAACATCTACAGATGTTTGTAATTTAGCTAATTGCCTTCTTTAACTTGCAGTACTCACTAATGGACCTGTTGTCAAAGATGGTGGTGGGCCAGCCCCACTTTGTGCGCTGCATAAAACCCAATAATGATCGGCAAGCTCATAAGTTTGACAGGGAGAAGGTTCTGATCCAGCTACGCTATACTGGTATACTAGAGATGGCCAAGATTCGCAGACAAGGCTATTCTCATCGTATTTTCTTCAGCAACTTCATTGAGAGGTCAGACAGATGCTGTCCAAATATTTAAATTCTGAAAAGTTAAATTCTATTTAAACTGGTGCTTGCCTGGATGATTTGCAGTCCTTTCCCCCAAAATCAGGCCACATTTTCTCTGACATGTTGCATCACAAAACATCACATTTTCACTTTCAGTGTAGATGGCTTTGTGGATTTACCATTGCATCAATTAAGTTGTTTCAGGCTGGTGGATTTTGGAGAATTTTGATGATTGCAATGATTCATGGTTTAAAGACACAATATTTCTGATAGTATCATGTGTGATATGTGAACACTTTTAGACAGATGTTATGAACATGATGCCTGTAGGAAGAAATCATTAGCAGCTTTTTTTTCAGGTATTCCATTTTAGCATTTCGAGCCAATGAAGAGACAGTAATAGGTCCAGAGACCTGTGCTGCTATTCTGGAGAAGGTTAAACTAGAGAACTGGATCCTGGGCAAAACAAAGGTTTGTTTATTAAGCTCATGATTGGAGGGTGTTTGTTCATCTGTGAACTAGTTTGAAGGTTCAACTCTTAACCCTCAAAGTCCACTTTACTGCAGAGTATAGGTCCATCCCTGATCAAACTCACCCTTCTATTAACCCTAAAGATCTTAATGCTATTGTTCAGGTTAGGGCTGAACTCTGCATGGAAGTGGACCTCAAAATGAGACCCAACTACTAAATGTATTGGTAATTTATTGACCAAGCTAGAGTTACATTTGATCATATGTATGTTTAGGTCTTTCTTAAATACTATCATGTGGAGCAGCTGAATCTAATGGTAAGGCAAACTACAGACCGAATCATCCTGCTTCAGGCATATGTACGTGGCTGGCTGGCTTTTAGACGATACCAGAAGATCTTGAACAAGAAAGAACAAAGTGTTGTATTATTGCAGTCAGGTAAGCCCATGACATCTTGACTGGACAGATTTTGAAATGCAAATAGTCAGAGACACAAAACCTGGTGATAATAACCCTGTTGAAATAATCTTGATTCACTGGGAATATGTACACATACAGTGTGCAGAGGATTCCTGGCAAGGCAGAAATACAAGGAGTTACAAGATGAAAAGAATAAAGCTGCCATGAAGATCCAGGCTCATTACAGAGGACACAAAGAAAGGAAAAGCTTCCAAAGGAAAAAGTACTGTTCCTTATCCACCAATGATATGGAATCCCATATCATAAGAATGGGATGAAAATATTTTGACCAAAATATTTGCTCCATTATTTCTTGGTATTAGGATCCATTTCAGTTGGTCCAAACAGAATTGAAAAGTGCTTAAATGAGACTTACTGGTTAAATAGATGTAAGTTGTATGAAAGTATGAAAAGTTGAACTTGAACGTAATTAGAAGGTTGCTGATATATGCTGACATGAAACAACTGAGGTCTCTTTAGCAAGGCACGTTACCCTCAGTTACTCCCATAATTGGCTGCCAATTGCTTTGGGTGTGTTTATGGTTTTCAGTGTGTGTGTGTTCACAACTCACTACACATGTGTGCGCCATTAGTTAAACACAGAGGATAAACATATTTAAAATGGAGACCACAGATGTCACCATATTTAGCCTGCACGTTAAAGGATCAATGTTTAGATAACCATTTTTAGAAGTAGTCCAACAGGATGGTTATTGTGATAAAATACACAATTGCTTTACATAGGGAAGCCATGCAGAAGGAGAAAGCAGAAGCAATGGATATTCCTCTAGAGGCATCTAATCCAGTTTCAGAGGAGTTGTCACAGAAAGAAGGAGAAGTGGAAGAGGAGAATGCTGATGAAAAGGCTGCTGTGGTCCTCCAGAGCAACTATCGAGGTTACAGAGAGAGGAAGAAATACAAGGAGCGCCAAGAACGAAATAAGACTCTAACAGGGGAAAACTTGGCTATTTCTTCATCCACTCCTGCAGAGGAAGTAAATTCCAGAAAAGACCTGGATAATATACAAGAAGATAAGAAGGGAAAGGAGGCTGAGACAGAGGCTGATGGAGAAGATAGGGCCATTGAACAGGAAACCAAGGCCGCCACTGTTATCCAGAGCAACTTCAGAGGTCATAAAGAACGTAAAAAACTACAGGAACAAGGAAAGATGCCTGTTAAAGAAAACAAAGTGATGACAACTCTTCCAGATGAGGATGAGCTGCCCATTCCAGATCCACCAACTCCAGAAGAGCTGATGCAACTGTCAGAGGAAGCAGGACAGGAACTCATAGAACCCTCAGGAGAAGATGAAGAGTCCAAAGCTGCTGTGGTCCTTCAGAGCAACTTCTGTGGTCACAAAGAGCGCAAACGACTTCAGGAGGAAGGGAAAATCCCCAATAAAAAGTCAAAAGGAGATGTGATTAAACCAGAGACTTCAGAACAAGATATTCCCATTGAAGACCTTCCACCTCCTTTAGTGGAACTACTCCAAGATTTAGAGTCAGATGAGACTGTTGCTAGTCCATCAAATGCAGACAAAGAATATGCAGCAACAGTTCTACAGAGCAACTTTAGGGGCCATCAGAAAAGAAAGAGACTGAAAGCAGAGAGGAAGGAAGCCATGGGAAGAGAGCATGTGTCAGAGGAAGAGTCTGAACAGAAAATTGAGGAAGTTCTGGACATCACAGACATTGACCTGGAACAGAAGAACGCAGAAGAAGAAGAGGAGGAAGTTACAGTAGAGGATGGGCTGTGTGATGAAGAGCATGCTGCCATAAAAATCCAGAGCAATTTTAGAGGTTACAAAGACAGAAAGAATCTAAAAGCCATAGCACAAAAACAGGAAGAGGAAGCGGAACAGCTCTTTAATCAGGTGCTGACTTGTTTTTCACTTGTTAAATTAAAACGATTGTTCATCTAGGAATGACCTGTGACCTTCTTAGCCTGTAGACGTTTCAGCAAATTACATTTATCACAAAATCAATAAAATAACATATATCAAATATGTGGTTTAAAATAATGTATGGTTTAAAATAAAATAATATGTGTGGATATAATAATTTGCTTATATTCTATATTTTTGCATAATTACTTGATGATTTCCCTATTTCTTTATAACTTTGTAACTCTTTCAGGTATCCAAGAGCTCGGAAGAATATCTTATTTTACAGCAGAAGCTGAATGAAATTATCCTCGCACATCAGCTCAACCCAAGCAAAAATGGGATGTTTGTAAAAGGAGAAGGCATTAATGCTTTTATGGGTTGCTACTCAGGTAAACCTCTAGCATAAACTCCTGCTCAAAATAAATAAACAGCTATTAAAATTAAGATACCATAAACAGGGTCTTTTTGTCCCTGTCTCATCACACATTTGTATCTCTGCATTTGGAAGGTACTTTCATCCACAGTAATCTAACATGCATTTAAAGTGGGCCTATACATTTTACCAGTATGTGTGTTTCCTTGGGTTTCCCTTGACTCTACTGTTACGGAAACTAAGCTACACAAACAGATGAAATGCATGTCAAAATGTAAAAAGTTTGTGCATGTCAAAGTCAAATTTTATTTGTCACATACACAATTGTACAGAGTATGATATGTAGTGAAATGTTTAAATCAACCCATCCACACATAATACATAATTCACAAACATGAATTAACAAGAGTGGGGAAGACATGATGGGAAGATAGAAATACAGAAAATATAAAGAAATACAGCATCACATGAGGAAAGGGTTGGGCGAGAAAAAAAGGCAACCCCCAATACTAGCACAGTGTGGAAAACATTGGAAAAAAACACCAAGATGTTATCCAAAATGTGGTTTACAAACACAGTCAGAGTCCCAACAGCTCTGCCCAACGCATCAATTTTGCCAGGCAGCATTATGGGGCAATGAACAGCCGCCCTGGTTTTCTTGATTTGTCGATACAACAGGCCAGTGGCAATTCCAATCAGCAGTAAACCTGTGATCATGGTTTCGAAAAGATAGATGTCTTCAACGTCCTCCATGGAAAGAGTCGCCAGGCACACGACCCTCCACTTCTCCCACTAGTCCATCGTATACCCCACTGCGAACGTTGCGGCAGGACAATCATGTTCCCCTGAACCAAAACTTCTTTTCGAGAAGATGGTGTCAATTGCGTTGAGAGACCAGTTGATCAAATCCATGATTTTATTTAAATAGCAGTCCAGAGAAGAGAGAGTCTCTCAAGTGGAGATGGTAGACATTAGACTAAACTAAAGAAGCAAAGCAGGCAAGGTCACAGGGAAGGGAGAGGAGAGAAAAACATGTCCGCCCCTGAGGACGACCTCAAAAGAAATCTGTCTGAAATTTGTTTAAATAGTGTTTTAAATACAATATAGAGAATCTTTACCTTTATTAAACTCCAGCAGTATCTTATCAGTAGGTGAATTTTGTCCCCTTGCGGTGAGTCATCATATTAAAGGTTAATTTAAATAACTGTCATGAAAAAATTCAGTACGCAGCAGTGTTGATCTACAGCTCATGCTTTTTTGCAGATAGTTTTGTTGCATTGGGGGGGTGAAGCCCAAAAAAACATGCAGAATGTTTGATAAGTTTATATTGCACCTGTTGCTGCAGATTGTATTCTATTATTGATGTGCTTTGTACTCAAATGAAAGAAGATAATTCTGTCAGGTGTGGTTATGTTTTCTGTGTCTGTTTGTGTGTTACATGTTGCATACGACAGGAATGCATTCCTCATAATTTCATGTTTTATTTTGTCACACATTCTTGCTAGTCTAAGGTGCATGACTTTGGTGCACTAGTGCAATGTTTGGTTTTCACTGAAATTTTTTTGTGACAAATCTCTGACATTTCATGACTCAGAAAACAGTGTTAGTGTTTTTGGATTGTGGTTCTGAAGTGTGATTACTTCAATGATAATTGTGTAATAAAGGAAACAAATGTCATTTCTAATTTTATTGGTCACCTGTCTTAAGTTTAATAATTATTTATTGTAATTGTAAAATGTTTAAACTACACAGTCATAAGAAATATTTGTTACCAGAATCCATTTCAATACGGAAGTGCCCTTTGAATTACAATCACATTTCTGTGTATGTGAAAGGTCTTTAAATGCTAATCACATTGTCTGTGCAAGTGCTCCAGCATAATTCATATACATAGAGCTGTATATTGGCTTTATTCCTCTGAGCAATCAGAAATTACTGATGACCTTTAAAGAGACACATTCAATAAATATGACAAACCCTCCTGTCTGTAATCATCCTCACCTGTGTTTAGTTATGGTTAGTTATTAGTTATTGGTTTCCCCATTTAAGTAGTTCATGTTTCAGTTTTCTTGTACTGGAATCTCTGCTTCTCCTCATTGTTTGTTTAAGTCATGCCACAACCATGACAGAAGGACCGACCGAACAGAAGGAGTGTATTTAAACCGCTTCTTTTGTTTCGTTATATTTTGTTTTGTTACACGGAGTTGTTCAGGCAAAAATGCCATATGACCTGATCCTCATGCTAAAGCAGGAGGAGCATCCACTCGAGGACCATACCGCCAGATTTCTGATGCTCTGTGTGCGTATTATCTTGGCAATCTAAATGCCGCCACAAGCGCACAGCTGTCTGGGAATGGTCCTCATGGGCTGATGTCTTGTGGTTCACCCATGACAGTGGTGACCGTCGACCCGGATAGCCACTAAGCCCATAGCCACTGAGGAGTCATTCATGGAAGGAGCGATGGAGCCTCAGAGCACCTTGGAGCCTGCAACTCCGGACTTGGGACGTGAGCCGGCTGAGGAGCTTGCTGCGGATGATGGGGATGCTCTTTGGCTCTCTCCGTCGACTCCTCGGGCTTTATCACTGGCTCTGCCTCCATTGGCCTGCCCACTGGAGCCATCAGTCCTTCCTCCTCCAGGGCTACCTCCTTCAACTGCGCAGGGGGTAGCCATTATGGCTGTGGCCTGGGTCTGCACTGGCTCCTCCTGCTGCAGCTCCCTTCTAGTTCTCCCCTGACTCCTTCCGCCAAGATCTCTGCCCTGGTCCCTGAGGGTTTCTCCTGGTCTCCATTTTCCTGGTTCTCTGCTGGCTCTTCCCTGGCTCCCTCTGCAAATATCTCCGCCCTGGTCCAAGAGGGTCTCTTCTGGGTTCTGTCGTCCTGGGTTCCTGCTGGCTCTTCCCTGGCTCCTTCTGCTGAGGTCACCCCCTCCATCCTCCATCCTCCCCCTCTTCTAAGAGCGTCTCCTGACAGGGACGACTCGGGATGGGTACGGGGTGAAGGAATCTCTGGGGTTAAACTCTGGGTTCTTTGCTTTGTGCACAGGTGGAACAAGCAGAAACATATTCTTGCACATCCTTCAGCATCACTGGCCACCAGAACTTCCTCCGAATCTGTAGGTTCTGGTAATGGCCTGAGGGGGGAGAGGAGTGAGCCCACTGCAAGACATTAGAGCGCACAGAGTTAGGGATAAACTTCCAGAAGGTCCATTACCTGGGTCAGGCTGGCGTTGCTGTGCCTTCAGGATCAAAGATTCCAGATTCCACAGTATTGGAGCCACTATCCTGGAGCCAGGCATGATGGGTTCGGGGCAGATTAACCTCTCCAAAGGTTCAAACTGTCTTGAGAGAGCGTCAGGCTTGATATTCTTGGACCCTGGGCGGAAGGAAAGTTTAAAATTGAACCGGTTAAAGAATAGCGACCATCTAGCTTGCCTAGCATTCAGCCTTTTAGCATTCTGTATATAAGTGAGATTCTGGTGATCAGTCCAAATGAGAAAGGGATGAGATTCACCCTCAAGTCAGTGCCTCCACAGCCAATTTAATAGCCAGTAGTTCACGGTTTCCAATGTCATATTTGGCCTGAGTCGGAGTAAGCCTATGGGAATAGAAGGCACATGGGTGAAGTTTGTTGTCTACTTTACTTCTTTGAGATAGGACTGCTTAAACCCCTATATCTGATCTGCCACTTCAAGGATAAAAGGCAACTCAGGATCTGTTAAGGTGAGAATAGGTGCAGAGGTGAATCTCTGTTTGAGGGTGTTAAAAGCTGTATTGGCTCTATTGTTTCAGGTAAAGGGAGTATTTGCCGCCTTGGTCAGAGAAGTTAGTGGTTCGGCGATAGAGCTGAAATTTCTAATAAACTGCCTGTAAAATTTGGCAAACCCCAGGAAGCGTTGCACCTGCTTAATAGAGGTAGGCTGAGGCCAATCCAGCACTGCCCTTTTGGGCAGTGGGGGGTCCATCTGCAAACTACCTTTAAAATAATAAACCTGAGAAAGGCAACAGAGGAAACATGAAATTCACCCAACACCCAAGTTCTGCCAACACCCTCCTAACGTGTTTCACGTGTTCCTGATGGTTATGAGAGAAGATGAGTATGTCATCTAAGTAGATAAAAACAAAGATGTTTCATCTCATCATCTCTCATAGCACATCATTTATAAAGGACTGAAAGACAGCTGGGACGTTGGCTAGTCCAAAAGGCATGACTTGGTACTCATAGTGACCAGTGGCAGTGTTAAATGCGGTCTTCCACTCATCCCCCTGCCTGATCCGGATGAGGTGGTATGTGTTCCGGAGATCCAGCTTGTTAAGATGGCAGGATCTCAAAGGCTGTTGTCATGAGGGGAACAAAGAAGAATCCCGCCCCCGCTGGTGATGTGGAGGGGCGGATAAAACCACTATCTAGGGACTCTTGTAGATACTTATCCATAGTGACTCTTTCAGGCCCCGAGAAGGAATACAACCTTCTGTGGGAAGGGCAGGTTCCAGGTAACAGCTCTATGGGGCAATCACAGGACCTGTGAGGAGTGAGACTGCTCGAGTCTTACTAAAGACTTCAGCTAAGTCAGAGTATCTGTGGCTTGACTGTGGTTGACATTCATGGAGATGGTCTCAGAGTGCCTGGAGGTTCCCCTACGGGAGAAGGATAATGGCAAAGGGTGTGACACTTGGTTGACTGGTCAGACAGGGTGAGGAAATGGGAACCATTACACCCCCAGCTAAATACCACTCCCTTAGTCCAATTAATCAATGGGTTATGGGCAACTAACCAGGGGTGTCCCAGGATTATGGGGATCTTAGGGGAATGGATGACTTGAAACTGGAGAGTCTCCTGATGATCTCCAGTTATCAACTGAAGTGCTCTTGTGTGTTGGTGGATCTGCCCTGAGCCTAGCGGGTTGCCGTCTACTGCTGACATCTTGAGAGGGGTCTGCAGAGGTAGAAGCCAGAGTCAATGAAGATCTCCACCCTGTGGAGTTGTTGTCCAAATGTGATGACTGCCTGGACGGTCAAGCCAGAGGAATTGGGACAGGGAATAATGCCTACTCTCGCCCAGGGAGCCCCTACACCGGAACGAGATCTGACTTTTCCTGACAACTCAGGGCAGGTTGCCCGGAAGTGACCCAGCTTCCCACAATAGATGCAGCACCTCTCCTTCATTCGTCGGTTTCTCTCAGAGGACAAAATCATAGTAGCCCCTAGCTGTAAGACCTGTGGTTGAAAAATTACAACATCATTTTTAGCTCTCCCAAAAACACATCTGCATTTTTTTTTAATTTTGAAAAACCACATTTATATAGTTAATGGATCCTATTGTTTAGCCTTGCAATGCCTTTGCATAGTAAATTTGTTTATAGGTCTCGGTATAAGGCCATGAACTCTTACAATCTGCAAACTTCACTGGAAGTGCATGTCCTTATTTTACTAGAAAGCATTTTTCAATACTGAAGTAAGTAAAACCCATGATATATTTTTTTCTGTGTTTGTTAGAATATCTAGTTCATGTAAATACTTGGTTATTGTGGAATGCATGCATTTAACAAGTTTTTTGGCTTGTTATGTCTTTGTTGTAATATTTCAACGTTAGGAGAGAATGACAGCCAAAATAGCATGTGCACCTTGCATTACATGGAGACATTGTACCTCTCAAATGTTCACATTATAGGAGAAATACTTACTTAAATATAATGTGTTTGATGATTCACAATTTCTAAATATGTTATTTGTTATACATTTTAGTTTAGACCATATTTGATTCATTCTAAATGAATTCTTTCAGTAACAGTATTTAAATTGTTCCTGTATGTTAGCAGTAAAATAAAGTTAACTGTTTGGTTAACTTATAATGTGACGGTGTTTGCACAAATACCTGCTTGTTACAAGGCAGACATTGTTTGTGGAATGCTTTGGAGGATGGTTATTCAAGGACAGGTGTGAATGTTCAGAAATATAGGCGATTGTATGGTGCATTGTTCAGGGCAGGTGTTAATGTTCTGGAATATGGGGATGCAAGAAGTCTGGGGGTTTGTATTTCACTTTCTTTCTTAAATGTGTTGTTTACTTAAATGTGTGACTTCAATGGAATGCATCGCGTAAATAGGATTCATTTGCATTTAAATTGTTTATACTTGAACACAGTTTAACTCTTACACCTATTACTGGCATTTCAGAATGACACCAGCAAGACAAGATTCCTGCAGTGTTTTTGATGTCATTGATACTGTCCAAAATGAAGAGAGTGACATTGACATGGAATCTGACATATGTGATTAGTGATTCGAGTGATTGAGAATATATTTAAAGTGGAGGAAGAGAATCAGCCAATATTTAATTACTCATTTAATTTATAATAAATCATAATTCATAAAAATGTCTGCTGGGTGATTATTATTATTAATTATATTTACTGTAATAGTGCTTTGTAAGCAATCTACACCCTAAATGAACCCTTTGTTGTTCTATATATTTGTTCTGACAGTGGGTGCAAATGCTGAATTTCTGCTCCCAACTAGGCTCATCATTGCAACCTTTCCCTAAAAACTTACTAAAACATAATTTTTTAAAAACATCATTCATTATCTGTATCAGAGGCCTCCCACAACAACATTAGACAGGTTTAAAAAAATTGGGGGTATTTCCTTTCTACATTTGGGTCTTGGCGGTGGTCCACCCGAATGGCTAGGTTAATGAGGGACTCAAGGCCAGTCTCTGAAGGCCAGTTCATCTTTAAGCTTAGAGGACAAAGCATTGTGGAAGATCGCTCTCAGGGCAGATTCGTCCCACTCACTCTCGATGGCCAAAGTATGGAACTCAATGGCAAACTCAGCAGCACTGCGGGAGCCCTGAGATAGCCTTAGAAGCCGATGTCCTGCCTCTCCACTGTCTGCAGAATGGAGGAACACCCTCTTCATTTCTGCTAGGAAGCTCTGAAAATTGGAGGTGACAGGGGACTGCTGATTCCACAATGCTAAGGCCCAGTCTAGAGCCTTGCCCGTGAGGAGTGTGATTATATACACCACCTTAGTGCTGTCAGTGGGAAAACAACTGGGTTGTAGCTGGAAGATCAGTGCATTGAGTGATAAATCCCCTGCAGTTCTGCCGGACTGCCATCAAAGCCCTGGGGAAGTGGCAGCTTGGCCTCAGGTGTGGGCAAGGGTGTTGGCGGTGATGTGGTGACCTGGGCTGGGGTGGTCTGAGAGCTGGGATTCAGGAGGCAGAGAATTTCTGATAAAACTTGGTCATGGCGCTGAATAACTAAGGCTTGTTCAGCGCAACAAGAATGTGATCCACATTAGAGACTGGCGCAGTCTCCTTTGCTGGGCCAGATTCCATGGTTCAGTCCTTCTGTAACAGACTGAATGAGGATTAAACCCAGGTCTCTAGCGTGGCTAGCTGCAGTCTCTACAGAATGAGCTATTTCTGTGGTGTTTGACCCAGGAGTCCACAAAGATTAAATGCCAAAAAAATTGAGTCTTTACTGAAGACAAAAATAGAAAACAAAAAGGGAGTTGATATTTCCCCCCAGCTAAGGCTGGCAAAATGCAACAAAAATTGAAGAGCCTAGCTCCAATAAACAAAAGCAAAAAATAAACATACACAAGGGTCTCAAAAACAGTCTCATAAAACAGAGCAAACTAAGAAAGCACAGGACTAAAGAACCTTACTGGCACAGAGAACCAAGCAACACAGAGGGAGGATTCAGGACTGAACAAAGCACAAGTGAGAAAGGCAGTCTTGTATAATGCAAGGAAAAGGTGGTGGTAATTCAGGCTGATTGCAAATCTGTTACTAAATAGGGTACCACAGCTTGGAGGACATGATAATGTTCAAAGACATTACAGTTGCTGCACTATTAGAGTAATATGCCGCTATAAAATAAAGTGCAATGACATCCAGCTTTACTTTAGGTATACCAAATGTCCTGCATAATTCAAACTATTCACCTCAAATGCTTATGCTTATGCCATTCAAAGGGAGCAGGGCATAGAGAGCCCCACTTTTAAACAATATTAAATGTGTTGTTTTATATATTCAAAAGTCCTGTTTTTTAACCTCACATGTGTGTGATGTTTTAAATTTATAGTTGACACAAAGCAACCGCGAACATCTCGACGGACCCAACAGCCAAAGACGCTAAACACACCAGAAGACTGCACATACTACACACTCATTCATGTGAGTTTACATACACACACCTTTTTTGTGCATTATCTGTTGTTTAGCTCTAATGACCTTTTCTTTCTCTGTCTATTTTCTAGAGGTCTATTCAGGATGATAAAAGGAGACCAAGAAAACAAAGGTTAGTACATTAGGCAGAAGGGAGTTAGAAGTGAGTAGTGTTACACTTGGCAGGAAGTTGTCCTTGTAATGGATGCTGCAGTGTTGTGCCATGACATAATCAACAAAGGCACATTATGCAGTATACATAATTATATGATTACATGTTTAATTCAGCATGTAAGTGTCTAATATGTTTTTTATGTTTTTAATTATTTTTTAATTAAAATGTTCTGTAAAGCCCTTTCACTTTACACAAGCTTGATTAATGATTAAAAAGGGATAATAAAATTGTGGTTCGTTACTACAATATGTGCTCACTTATGAGCCTAGGAATAAATGGTCAAATTGAATAAGGTAAGCAGTAGAGTAAGGTAGTATGGTAGTATGTAGTGTAGCGTGTCAGCCGGTTTAGAAAGCGTTGTTTAAAACACTATCTTCCGCTGAAACGAGGGAATATGAGCTTTAGCTCAAAGGCAATAATAAGTATAATTAAC